>PVKN010010661.1:0-22408 GCA_004027915.1 Capromys pilorides
TCATCACAGGCCAGCTGTGAGCCCCCCACATTTCCCAGACTGCCAGTGAACCCCAATCTTACAGACTTTGACTTTCCAAGGCGTCTCCTCCTTTCAAGATCAGCCCTGTGGATACTTACTTTGAACATGTCAGTAAATTTTAAATTCACTAGAGAGTAGAGAGTATTTAGGGAGGAGAGTTTTATGGCACCCATTAGGATAATTAAAGATTCCTTGGTCATGGGATGGGAGCACTCAGCCAAGCCCTTTCCGTAGTGTTGTGTTTTGTTCTTAGTCAAATAATCCAGAAGCATTTACCTTTGGAGCCAGGCAGGGGTGGCCAGGAAAGGGGAGGGTTAGTCCCAGGCCCTGCCCATACTGTGCCTGGGAACTGCACAGCTTCACAGGGAAACGCCTTGCAGGCTATTCAGGATCCCTGGCCATAGCTCAGGGGGGTCCTGAGCAGCAGGTCAGCATGAGAGGAGGTGAGATGACTTCAAGGACAGCGCTGGGTTAGCTCAGGTGAAGATGAGGAGAGGACTTGGGGGACAAGAATGGCCCTTGAGCCAAGGGTGGTGGGTGTGGAAGCTGGGAAAAACTGGCCTATCTCATTGCCGTGATGGTGGACCTGACCACCGCCTTACCTTGAGCTCGGAGCTCGTGTTGCCTGGTGCGCAGCAGGTTGCCTCCCACCTTCCCACTACAACACGCTCACAAGGCCACTCCTGCCATCCTGTGTCGTGACCTCTGCTCTGCCTGGCCCTCCAGCTCCACCCCCACCCAGGCAGAAGCTCCAGTCCACCTCACACTCAGCAACTCAGCATTTAAGAACTTCCCCCTCTTAGCGTCTAGAATCATCTCTACCATGGTGCTAACCGTCTCCCCACAGACCTGTCCCCAAGTCTGGTTGGCTCTGCAGTCCCTGCTCCTGGCTACCAGTCTGCATTTGTCCTGTCTTCAGCTGAGCCTTAGTGGCCATCTCTGCTCAGCTTTTCACTGTCCCTGTTGGCTCTGGGCTTTCTGCCTGACCTCGTCCCACCCCAAGCCTTTCGTCCTGCCTGTGTGCCCCACCTGTGGGCCCACCTCCTCTCTTCTGTGTTGTCTGTGTCCCTGCTCTGCACCTTACCCCAAGGTCCCTTCCCAGCCTCACACACACTGGCCTCTGTGTCCATCTCTGTTTCATGGACCTTGCACCTCCCACCACCCCCATCTTCTTTCTGCCTTCTCTGGCTTCTCGTTTTGCAGGGATTCCTGCTGCCTAGCTACAGATAGGCTCTGATGTCTCCCCTCCTAAACAACATTGCTGCCTTCACCCACCCCTTGCTGCCCTTCAATTCTGCTCCATTTCAGTGGATCGTAGGATCAGCACCAGCTATACCCATGGAGCCCACTCATGTTTGTGGAAGGGTCCTGCAGCCATCACCAGGGGAGGCCTGACTGAGAGGAGTTTGGTGGAGAGCGATCTGCGGTGCTGGGCTGCCTGTCCCATCTCCCAGCTTCTGCAGAGACTGGCGGATGTCATCACTACTGGTCCTTGCAGGGCTGGCCACCCCCCACTGTGTTGCAGACCCCCTGGGAGATGGCCTGGCCTGGGACCCAGCTGCCCTCTCACAGCCCCGCTGGCCTCTGTGATGACCGCTTCTCCTCCTTCCAACTGCTTTCCCCTTGACTTTCCTGTCCACGCATCCCTGTGTATCCATGGATACACTGCACTTCTTTGCTCTCAAAGATGAGATCCCCACATGGGCGAGATCCTCTGCTGCTTTTCTCTCCTGTCTCAATTCTCCCCCGCAGTGAGGTCACCTGTTCTACACTTCCTGCCTTTGCCTGTTAAGAGGCCTCCCAGGCCCTCTTTCCCTTTCTGGCTTGTCTCGCACAGTAAACCCCTTGCCGGTGACTCTCCTCTTGGAGAGCCTCCTACCAGGCCACATCCAGCATGCTCTAAGCCCCCGTCCCTCCCAAGCCATGACAAGGAAGATGCTGTTCTCATGCGCCAGCCCAGGTGCCAAGGCTCTAAGGCCCTGTCCTTGCACACAGCCCGCAGCCAGTCAGCAAGCCTCCCCTTCCGTGCATCTGCTGCATCCTGCCGGCTCTTTCCGGTTCAGGCTGAGCCACCTGCAGCTCCACTCAGTGTCACCCAGGCCTAGCCTCATAGCTTCGTCCCTCTCTTACCGCTTGATGTTCTTTACTCACAGCTTTATATCTTTAAAACCAAAGATGCTCTGACATATATATATATATATATATATATATATATATATATATATATATATATTGTATTTTGCAGTCACCTCATCCTGGCACCAGGGCCTATGTGGGCCCAAATTTATCCTTCTACTAGAGGAGCCAAGCAGTGATGTTAGTGGGTCGCACTCCTTCTGATGTAGGATCATGCCCCATCATGCCTTTCTGCTGCCCCTTATGCCTTTCATTCCGACCCTTGCCATCTGTCAGCATCCTGCTGTCCTCCAGAGCCCAGTGTGGTTCCCACCTCCTCAGTAGCCTTCTCTGGACAATGCACCACCTTCCCTCTTTCTGGTATCCTGCCTTGGGTTATGGAGGTTCATGTCATGTTCTCATTGTAATCATCCCCATGTCCCCTATTCCCTATATTTCTCAGCAAAAGGTCTAGGTAATAAGTGAGAGGAAGAGAGAGAGGAAGAGAAAGGATGGAAGGGTGTGATGACCTTGAACAATGACTTGACCTTGACCATGCTGGGTGCCACTGTGTGTTGTTGAAAGGGAAGCATAGGAAGGAGTGCTTTGAAGAGTGGGTGAGGGGACCCCATCTTGTCCCCCACTTTCACATCCCAGTGGGCCCTCTCTATCCTATGTGGCAAGATGCCAGAGCTAAGATGAGAATGACAGCTGCCCAGTTTTGCTGCAGGAAAACCCGTATTTAATGCTGAAGGGGAACCACCAGGAGATGGAAGGCAATGACCGCTACGAAGGCTTCTGTGTGGACATGCTCAAGGAGCTGGCTGAGATCCTCCGGTTCAACTACAAGATACGCCTGGTCGGGGATGGTGTCTACGGTGTGCCAGAGGCCAATGGTACCTGGACAGGCATGGTCGGGGAGCTGATTGCCCGGGTAAGGAGTGGGCACGACCTGCATGTGTGGATGGACGTGGGGGTGGGGTGGGGGCGGTGGAAGGGTGCAAAACTGCCCTGCGTGTTCATGAGGCTTGCAGCGATGTGCTCCCCTCATTCATACCTCTTTCATCATTTGTCCCTTTATTCCACAAAACTCTAGGGAGTTGGCATGCAGCCAGGCACTGAGGGTTCTGCTGTGATAAACAAGACCCTCATGACACCTGCTCCATGGCCCTCCCTCCCAGTCCTGCCCTAGAATAACTCATTGACTTGGTGTCTTAGTTACTCTTCTCTCATTGCTGGGACAAATACCCGACATGCAAGCTTATTTAGTTCACAGTTGCTGGAGGTTTCATAGTTTTAAAACAGCTTGAATTACATAGCAAGTCCTTGAGGTACTGCGCCGCCATGTCGAGGATGACCCTCTCCACATCGCCAAGAAAGGCCACTCGGTGTGGGGGTGGAGGAGCTGGGTAGGCCATGCTGTCAGTTTAAGGGTTCACACCTCTCTGGCCCCGCCCCTCAAGCCTCGCCCTGGTCCTCTGGCCCTGCCCCCTGGCCTCGTAGTTGACTGCTCCATGATTTACATGAGGCTTTGGGGGTACAACTAAACACCATAACACTTGGCTTGGACCCATTACCACGGATGCTGGAGTGTAAACCTGATAATCCAGATGCTTTATTAAGTTTATTCTGATGGTTTTCCTGCTCCCCTCCACCACCCTACCGGCAGAGTGTGGCACATCAACCCACAGTCTTTGGTACTTGAGAGACGCTGTCAAGGGTTACACGATTAAATAACAGCGGAAAGGGATCAATTGTGCTGGTTACTTTGTTACTTCCTGAGCCGCCCTCTGCTATCGCTCCTGTCCTTTCATAGACCAAGGGTCAAGGTGCTCTTGGGTGCGCCGCGGGTTTCCAGGGCGAGTGTGGAGACTTGATTGCAGTGTAGGTGAGCATCTCAGAAAGTCAGTTTGTCAGGTTAGAACAGAGGTGTGGAAAGTTCTTCTGGAGGGAACTCTCTTGTTTTCTTTGTACACACTGTTAACAACTGCAAAAATTAATTAAATCCTTGCTAATGCACTGTCCGTGTTTTGGCAGCTTAATTCCAATGATTAGAACAGGTGACGAAGATGCTATGTGGAGCGCGCAGGCTTGGTCCTCCTTGTGGCCCTGTGGGAGCCTCCTTCTTGTGCGTTTAAGGGCAGAGGAGCAGAGGGGCTCCAGCAGCCTCCGAGCCTCCTGATGCCCATGGAGCTTTCCAAGTACAGTGCCTAATCCTCTCGCCCCTTGTTATCCCCTCTCCTTTATAACTGAGCAATCTGAGGCTCACAGAGCTTAATGGCTTGCCCAGAGTCACACAGTTAATATGAGACAAGCCTGGGATTGAAGCCCAGATCCCTTTGTTCCTTGCATTGCAATCTCATTCCGTGTAACGATGTTTAGGTTAACAATGATCTGCGTATAGGACAGTGGTCTCGTAGATTGCATCGCCTAGGGATGCTATTGCCATCTTATTTTGTGTGCATATGCTCTGCCCCACAACAGCATTGCCTTCCAACTCATTTTTCGGGACAAAGCCTCATTGTTCAGCAACCTCTGACTATAAGATGATTTTAATCCCTTCTATATACCAAATTTGGAATTTGAGATAACATTCTAAAATCCCAGTCTTTGAGAATGCAAATAGTAGTTGGAGTTTAAAGAGGCAATCCCTGACAGTGCCCTGAAAAAGGCTCTGCAGAGAGGAGAACTGTGGGAGAGACGTTGGAGAACTGAAGAAGGAGGCTTCATGGGTCTGCCCCATGGTGCAGATGGCATCTGCATGATGCCGAGGGGGTAAAGTAACAAGCCTTGTGCAGGGAATTGTGAAGTGTGTGGTATGAGCGGTAGCCAGAAGGGACTGGCTCAGAAGGGAGGCCTGCTTGCACATGCAGTGAGGCTGAATTGTCAAGTGAGGCTGCAGATGCAGCTGGTAGGTCAACAGGAGGCCTAGGGAGTTTGGGAAGAACCTGGCAGATGATAGGGTCATGGTCAAGGCTGCAGTAGGGGCCCCTTGTGGTCTGCGAGATTGGAGCGCACCTCATGATGATGCATGGGCTTCTGTGGAAAAAGGATCCGCTGCTTGTCTGTATCCCCGTCCCATCCTGCAATACTCTTCCTGTTGGGGTCCCACCGTGAAGGCTCAGCCCAGAAGTTACCCACAGAAATCCAAACTGCCAGGCATTTCTTACCTTCTCACCACCGGGTCACCTTGAGCCTGGTTCTCTAGCCCGCAGTGACTGCCTGGTGCCTGGTAGGGTGACTTCAGGGATGGTGAAGTCAATGCACAGTCATATCCTTATTAACCCCCTAATGAGCTATGACAGGGACTGGCAGGAGAGGGAAGGGAGCCCAGGACTCAAGGACATGCAGTTACATACTGAGTGATTTGGGCAATCAGACAGGGATTTTAAAATTCACCCCCAGCTCATCATTCAAGCAAAACCATGGCAGCTTTGATCTAAGATCTCATCAGAACTCAGAGATATGGTACTAATTAACTGATTAATAACTACTTATTGAACATCTTCTGCTTCCTAGAGTTAAATAGGGGGAAAAGTAAACATGGACCGTGTCCTCAGGACTTTTTCATCCTAGGAAGCAGGACAGTAATGGTCATATTTATATGCAATTGCAAACCCTGTTATGTGCAAGGGTGGCAGAGTATAGGAGTTACTGGACCATAGAGGGAGAGGATCCAGTCTGGAAAGGTGAAACCTGGGGAGGGAAGGCTTCCCTTCAGAAGAGGATGGTTGGGCTGCTTTCTGCAAAGTGGGTAGGAGCTGCCTGGGCAAGAGAGAAGAATCTGTCATACCCAAGCCTGTACAAATGCCACTGGGGTTGACCCTGGCAGGAATGGGATGCTCCAGCTCCCTGGGGGAAATTTCAATATCTGCCAAAATGTTTCTCTAGGACTATGGTGGTCTTGGTCCATCCTCTAGGACCCATTCTCTAGGCTGTTCCAGAAACTTCTAGCAGAGTAACAGCAGAGGGTCCCCCATAAGACACTTGGGATGGCTGAATATCCAAAGTGGACAAGGTTTTAGAAGTCATCACATCTAAGTCTTCTCCTTATACAGAAGAGGAATTGGAGACCCAGAGGGGGTGGATGACCTGACATAGTTCACGTAGCTGGTAAGTTCAGCCCTCGTCTGTCAGCTTCAAGATTTGTGACCTGAGAGAGCATGAATCCTGAGTTTAAGCAGATCTAGGCTAACATATCAACGTAGCACGCAGTAGCTGCGCGTTCTTAGGCAAGTTGTTCTATCCTTTCTGCCTGTCCCCTCAAGGCTGCATTGATCAACTGCAGATAACTTTTTGTGAAGACTTCAAGTGATGTTCACACACAGCCGAGTATTTGGCACTGAGGAAGTGTAAGAACTTAGATTGGACTTCCTGGAAATTAGGTGAAGGCCAAAGTTCATATGCTAAGGCAGGGTCAGCAATCCAAAGGAGACCTGAGGGGAGAATGACAGGTAAGGGGGAGCATGTGAGCAGCGGCGTGTTGGGTGCCCTGAGAGATGTACCAAGCACAGCTGATTGTTCAGTCTGCGGAGGCCCAGGGGAATGACTGGCTCACCTTGCAGTCCACAGCAGGGAGGGAGACGCGTATCTCTGAATTGCATCTCGCGTTGGCCGAATTTCACACTTCAGGACTTCACTCCCTCACTCTTTTGAGCCATGCAGCATAGTCCTCTGGTACTTTCTAAAAAGTTGGGGTGCAAAGCAACAAGGACAGGGCTGGAAGTACAAGGGTGATCCTGAAGACTGATCCTGTGGGTGGGTGTAACCCCATCCTGCCTAACCTGGACAGGCAGGTGACCAAGTCCTGCACATGCTCACATCTCAGCAGAAGCGAGATGAGGCAACATGACAGGTTAGCAAGAGCAGATACAGTGGGCCGGGCCAGCCCCAAAGACGAGGTGCCGTGATGACACAACCCCAGCTACCCCAGGGATAGAACTGCTGGGCCTTCCTGCAGTGAACATGGAGTCTTTGTGGCTTCGTGGAAATCGGTGGATGCCGAGCCATCTTCTGTGGAGTTACTTGGCCTGTAGAGAGGGAATCCTCATGGCTGAGCAAACCCAGGGATGAGAACAAGCTGGTGTGGTCCACGAGTGACCATTGTTAGGCCCTTTCAGGTATATCAGGCTGTTCTCAGTGTCCCCCTTCTTGTTTGTGGCTCTAGTTCTGCAAAGAATAAAATGAAGACAACAGCTGTCAGCATCTGGGAGTAAAAACCACTGTTGGCATTGCACTGGGGCAACCCTGAGTTGTCTTCTTAGGGGCCCAGGAGCCAGAGCCAGGTCCAGGTAGCTCTGTGGGGGCCTCACTCAGTCAGCACATTTGGCACTTGGGAGTGGAAAAGATGTTCCAGTGTGCACATGTGCAGGGCTCTCTCTCCCTAGGTCCCTTGGATAGAGCCAGGACTGAGACTGCTGAGACTGCAGCAGCAGGGATGAGGTCTTGGTGTCAAGGAGAACCACCAATGAGAGATTTGGGGATGACCACCAAATCTCTGCTTTGGAGAGCTTCAAGACGATCACAGCTGCTTGTATGTCCAAGTAACGTGAGGTCAAGAGACACAGGGCTGCCCAAAGGGAAAGGCCTTACACCTCAGTCTGTATCGTCCACACACTGTCAGTGTAGGGAGGGGCACATCACACAGGAGTCCTGGAAGAGCACCCAGGCCTGTTCCCCACATGCACATGAAGATCATCGGGGCAAGCCCTTTGGCGTAAGCCACATTCCCATGTAAGGGAGGAGGGTAGGTGGGCCAGAGCAATTGAATTCATATGAAAGGGGCCAGGTAGGCGTCCACTCCTCCTGGAGCTGTGTACGAGTAAGGGAGAGGAGAAGGACTGATGCTTTGGAGGCTCAGATTGGGATTCATTTTGTTCTGGCCACAATGGTACCACTTGGGAGAAAAGAGAGCACATCCAGGAGGTAGAGGCCCCAGCCAGCTTCAAAGTAAACTCCATGCGGGTAGAATAGCACATTCAGCCTCAAAGAGAAAAGGCCTTTTGGAGGCTTAGATTCTAGGCGCATAAGCCTTGGACGTCAAAGGCTCTTACCAAAACATTTTGATGAATTCAGTGTAAACGAAGCTGAAATGCTCCATTCCATTTCCCCTCCTGGGAAGGGAATTTACCAGAGACCTGGTGGGGTGGCTGTGTCTGGCCTCAATCCATCAGGAAGGTTGTCCAGAGATATTTTGCTGAACTAGAAAAAATTAAAACTAGTCCCCTGGGATCCCTTGTCACCTTGAAGCCAGAGACTATTTTAACTACAAATAGGTCATAGAATTCCATTCAGCTTTCTTTAAAATAGAGTAATGATCCAGGACCTAACTCTTTGCACATGCAACACTCAGGGAGGGCTTTACCTTTCTCATGAAGGCTTAGTTTCTGAAATGTATGGAGAAGAGAGGGATTTCAGCAATGTATTCATTCGTCCCTCCATCAAAGTGCCTACCTCTGACAAGCACTGTCGTGTGAGGAGATGCCTACGAGGAGTTGAAGATGTACTGATAGACAGACAGGTAAACCAGCAATTACTATAAAGTGAAACACATGCTATAGTAATAGTAGTTATAATGAAGGAGGGGGAGGGGAGAAGGAGGAGAAGCTGCTGCTCCTGCCGATGCTGTTGATGCTGCTGCTGCTGCATCTGTACTTATTAAATGTCTCCTATGGGCCAGGAACTGGTGTAAGCACTTGACTTCGTTCACCAAATCCTCACAACAACCAAACATTAAAGAGGAGGAAGCGGAGTCCCCGAGCACTTGAAGAACCTATCAAAAGCCCCATGCGTAGTGAGTAGCAGAGGCCAGCTAGAGATAAGAACAGGATAAGGTACACAGCGCAGGAAGGGCTCACCAGGAACTCACACATGAGCCAAGTGTGAAAGTCACCCCTTGTCTGGAGTTTTGCTTCCTCTGCTTTCGATTACTCATTGTAAATCATGTTCTGAAAATATAACATGGAAAATTCCAGAAGGAAGCTGTTCATAAGTCTTATATTGTGTACCATGGGTGGTAGCATGATAAAATCCTACAGTCTGGATGCATCCACACAGGCTGAGAGTCGTCTCTTTGTCTAGTATCTTCACACTGTGTTTCCGACTCACTGTTAGTCACTTAGCAACAGGGTTGACTGCCTGGTATGGTGATGTTTATGTGCCAGTAATTTGTAATTTACTTAATAATGGCCCCGTGGTGTCAAGAGTAATGATGCTGGCAATTCAGATATATCAAAGAGAACCCACAATATGCTCCATTCAGTGAAAAAGCAAAACATTTTAATAAATAAAAACAATATTGAATGCTGTAGTTCCTAAGATCTGTAGTTAGAATTAAATTCTCTGTGATGAAACTGTGAAGAAGGAAAAAAAAATGTGCTAGTTCTGCTTTTTCACCTCAGGCTGCAGAACTATGGCGTGGTTTGTGATAATCACTCACTTCGCGTGGAAAGGATTAGATTGTAGGTTTCAATATTAGGTACCGTTACGTGCCTCCACTGGCTGTCTTGGGATGTGGCCCCAGTGGGTGGAGGGGCAGACAGTATTGAGGATCAGTAAAGGGGTGTTCTGGGTGGGGCAGTGGGGGGGTGCTGAGACACAGTGGTGGAGTCGGTCCTGAGAAGGTGCAGAGGGAACAGGGCTTTGGTCAGGGACCAGGCATGTGGGGACTCTTGTACTTGGAGGCCGTGAAGACCTTGTTGAGGAGGCAGTGGGGGCTCACAAAGGGCAGGGGTGTCATCCATTTTATTAAAAAACGAGAGTACAGAGTGGGCTTTGCTTCCCCAAGGTTACTCTGGCCAGTTGGAATAGAGGTAGGAGACCAGCAATGGATTTGCATGTTCATTACCATGAGGGATCTGGGAGGATGGCATGGGCTTGAATTAAGACAGTAGCAGCAGGGTGCATGCGAAACCATTTAGGTCTTCAGGACCTACTGAGTTGGGGGAGCTTCCCCGTGATGTAGGCTTGTACCCTCTGAGTCAGGGTGAAGGTCATCCTGTCTCTCAGGAGCGGGGGAATGAGCTGCTGAGCACTCTATGAAGTCCTTCCTAGATGGACTTTCCCTTCCTGAGGGACCTGTGCCAAGCAGGACCTCTGCTTAGAACCCCTGGGGCCTGGAGAGGGAGGAAATCCATCCGGTCAGGTACGCTGCTCACAAGCATTGTCATTCAGAGTAAAGAGATCACAGCCCTGAACTGTGTCTTGGGCCACAGCTGCCCTCGCTCTTCCTCTTTTAATGGTCCCTCTCTTCACAACACTGTCTCATTTTGAGTTCTGTACAGATTCTTTTTGGTCACTCAGTTCTTTTGCCCACCTGATAGAAAGCCAATAAAAGCAATTCCACAAGTGCAGCACCCCTCCTTTCTTCTGAGATGACCAGATGGGCTTCTATCCCAGTCCTGAGCCCTCCTGCCTACCACCCACTCCAGGGGGGAAGCTCACTCCCCGGAAAATTACACTGGGGCCTCCAGGTAGTAGCCTGCCATCAGTATGGGCGCATTCACCCCTTACTGGGCTGTTGCCGGCTTGCAGTGGAGGGCGCCATCCTGGCTTCCCTTGGTATTGTCAAGGATCAGAATGCGGATTTGTTGCTCCTCCATATGTTGGCTATAGTGATTCTCAGCTCCAAGCTGAGTCACAAGGAGGAATCAGAGTAGAAGGAGCAAGGAATGGTAGCTCCTGCCAAGGCCAGACAGCAGGTAGGAGCGCTCTGATCTCTGTTTCATGGACTCCTTACAGGGCCATGAGGCAAGGATCAGTGCCCCACAATAACTCCATGAAGACACAGAGAACTTCAGATACATAGCTCATAGCCAGAGTCCAGACTCACCTTCTGTTCAGACCCCAATCTCACGTTCTTCCTGCTGTACCAGAGGGACATAGGAAGATTGGTGGCTGTCAGAGAGAAGGACATAGGAAGATTGGTGGCTGTCAGAGAGAACAGTTTTGGCCAGGTTTTCCTGTTCTCTGCATCTTCTTGCTAAGAAAATGGAGAGGAAAGAAAAGCTGATCCAGGCTGATAATAATAAACGGGGTGTCTCTGAGCTGCCAGTTTGTGAGGGGCACTCAGAGGACGCATAGGTTCTCAAGCCCTTTATTGGGAAGGTGGATGTCATTATGATCACCTTCTTTTTAAAGACTGAGGAAACAGAGCTCTGAGTAGCTAACAGTCGGACATGCTAGGACTTTGAGCTCAGGTCCCTTTTCTTTTGGGAATCCTCCAACTAGAAGCCCAGACCTACATGGGCAGACATTACTTTAACCTAATAAGGTCATATGGAGTAAGTGTTGCTCTAGAAATGTCAAACTATGGAATAATGCAGGAGGCAGAAATGACCTCTGGGTGGGGACCAGTAGGTTGGACTCTTGCTGGAAGGCTGGTGACCTTGTGAGGGAGAGCACCCTATTTTAACACCTAACTCAGCACCTGAAGCACAGGAACATATGAATAAATGATGCCTATGAGTCATGCAGCATAAGGCACTGCGCGCTAAACAGTCCTTGCATGATTCTAGGGAGAACTTCATTTAGCAGGTTTATATCAACACTGTTTAGAAACCCAGGCCTTGAGCTCTTCAGTCAGGAAAAGTGGTTCAACACTTGCTCTGTGTCGGTCGCCATCCCAGGGGTGAAGGACGAATCAGATTCAGCTCTGCGTTTGCAAGTGTACAGATGAGATGTTGTGGAGGTGGGAGTAGAGACAGGTACGAGCTGGCAGAGCCCTGCGTGGGCCAGGATTAGCAACGGCGTTGTGACGCCACCTGGGAACATGCGCAGCTGAACTCATCTCCTATAAAGCAAGCTGAGCCTGGTCCTTCACCAGCATCACGGAACAGGAGGCCCAGTGAAGGCCACCAGCATATTCAGGACAAGGCCTCAGAGTCCTGCTGGCCCATCCGCAGATGCTTGTGATGGGTATTTTTCCTCCAAAGTCATGGACATGAGGAATCTTGAAGGGCCTGGAGTTCAGCGCACTTCAAATCTTTCTCAGCAGCTTCAGACTGGGAGCTCCTCCAAACCCCAGAGGTATCTGGAGCCACCTGGGAAGCTTGTCAGCAGATTCACTTCTTGGAACTCTTTCCACCTGCTCATTGAGTGCTAGCAGTTGAGAGGAGTGTGGGGTCTACAAAGGAACTTAGAATGTTGATTAAGGCACCTGAGAGCCCTCAAAGAGAATGGCTTGTTAAGTGGAAGAGATAGGCAGTTGGGAACTGATTTGGGCCAGAGGCAGGCAAGGAAACTATGGACAGCGGCATCAAAGAATGCTGTGGTCCCAGCCCCACCTGAGCAGCAGCAGAGAGACTTCTTCCTGCAGACTTTACCGTGCACCAGTGTGTGCCATGTGGAGCTCCTGGCAAGCAGGCAGGGATCCTCTCCTCTGCAGAGACTAAAGTCCTTGCTTCCCAAAGGACATTTTCATTCCCCACTCCATTGCTGAAATTCAGCTTCTTATTACTCCTCACGTCTGAGTTTCTCCGGTTGCCAACCCCAGTTCTTTCAGTCCTCTTTTCCCCAGGAGTAAGATCCTATTTTCAAACCCAGGTCCCTGACCTTATTGATCCTACTGACAAATTTTCTGTCCTTTGCCATTATTACCTGTCCCAAGATGCACTGACTTAACATCGCTTGAGGTTTCCAGTTGACAAAGGCACAGTTTCTACCTCCACAGAGTTCACATTCTACATGCATAGATCTTCCACAAATAGTTGTGTGGGTTGCATGTTGCTCAAGGAACATGGCCTGAAACCCAGCCTCACTCTGCTCGCCAAGCTTGTACTTCTGTGGGGGATCTTCTTCAGCCACCTGCGGTAGATTTTCTTCCCACAAAGATGCCTTCACCTTGCCAGCCCATATGCCCAAAAGTCTGCTGGGAGAGCTGGTTTTTCTTGTTCATACAATGGCCCTTCTTCTACTAGGAATGAGGCCCAGTGTACAAAAATAAAACGAAGCCATAACATGAGATATATGCAAGATGGAATCATATCCGAAATTCTTCCGGAGCACAGAGAAAAAAGGAAGTCACTCAGCTGGAGGGATTCAGGCAAGGCTTCTGAGCAGAGCTAATGAAAATTATAGTTATTGTTTATTGAGTACTCACTCTCTGAAAGACATTTATTATGTATCATTTTCTCTCTGTACAACAATCTTACAAGATAAATATTATAATTCACATTTTATAACAATAATGCAGAGGTTAAATTTGACTTCCCAGAGAGGCAACTCAGGCCACACAGCTAACAAGTGATTCATCTGGGATTCAAAGCCAAGGCCATCCAACATCAAAGCACATGGTCACTATAACCCATCGCGGTACCCCAAGGGAACCAGCAGTTAGGTTTGACCTTGGTAAACGGGCAGAAATTGACAAGCAAGGACTGGGGAGATAGCTCAGCAGCGTAAGTACCTGCCTAGCAAGTGCAAGATCCTGAGTTTGACCTCCAGTACAAAAAAAAAAAAAAAAAAAATTGACAAGCAAGAGGAAGGAATGACTTGCAGCCAGAGGAAACTATGTGGGGGTTGAAATGCAGGATTCATTTAAGGAACGTGAACAGGGCAGCATGGCTGCCTTGGAGGTTGAAGGGGCATCAGCAGCTTCAGATGCTGCTGAAGAGGCGGACCCAGCCCGGCTTGTGAGATTATCGTAGGTCTTGGTAAGGCACTGAGACTGAAGACTGCCTAGTAAAGGAGTGGAGGGTCCTAGAGGTTTGAAGCAGGGAAGTGATATGATGTCATCTTTGATTATAGAAATAGGTTCTGTAGCAGTTGTTCTCAGAGTGTGGCCCTAACAGCAGCGTCTACAACTTGTGAGAAGCTCAACATCTGGGGTCCCATCCAGACTTACTTATCAGAAACTCTGGGAAGAGACGCAGCATCTTAACAGGTCCTGCAGGTGGTGCTGACACCTGCTCAAGTTTGAGAGCCACTGGTTGCCCACAGGTGCCACAGAACCACCGGTCCCTAATTCAACATGGGTTTGAGAACTCCTGGTGCTCAGGACATTTAGATGGGTGGAGTGAAAAAGAACTGGAAGCACAGAGGCCAGTGTGGAATGATGGCCATGGCAGTAAGAGCTGAGTAGGGGTAATGGATTAAACAAGCATTTCCGATTAAATGGGTGGGCCTTGATTATTGCATGGGGACAGAGCAAGGGAAGGGGCAATTCCAGGTTGCCTCCTGGTCTGTTTTGGATGACAGAGTAACTTTAGATGGCAGAGATGAGCAGATGACATGAGGACAGTGAGTTGTTAAGCTGGGCATGCAAAGCCAGCAAGAGGACAGAGCAGGATCTGAGCTCCAATCAGAAGTTTGTCAGGAATAGGTGCTGGTGAAATGGGAGCACCACACTCCCTTGTCCTCACAGGTGCATCCCTCCTGCTCCTCCCTCTGCCCTTTGAATATACATCTTTCTTTATCGGATAGGAGCAACGTAGACTTGGACATGTCACTGAGCCTCATGGACACCCATTGTCTGCATCCTCCAAAAACAAATGATAATATCCACCCTGGGTTATTGTCAGAAACAGATGAAGTGGGACATCCCTACTGTACCCACGTTGTCTAGACTCTCAGTAACTGAGCTCTTTTCTCTCCTTACTCACCACAGAAGACTGCTTACACTCCCTCTCCTAGCCTCAGGCTAAGAGGCATGAATGAATGAATGAATGAATGAATGGGTGGGTGGGGGCTGGATGGGTGGAAATGGATGAATCAATGAATGCATGGGAAACTCATGCACATATACACAGGTGCTCTTACCCATGCCTGGCCTCTCTCCACTCCTAGGCTGACCTGAGTCACTAACCCCTACCACACCATGTCTGAAAACTCAACAGTATAATTTGTTAGTGCAGAGTTGATGTACTGTGTGTCTAGTCTTCACCCTGTTGTGGTGAGGCCAGCAGCGTCCATGCTTACCTGCAATGCTGGTGACCTGCGTGCTGCACCCTTTCTGTCTCTCTTATTCTTCTTGCCTTCTGCAGGTACAGGGGACATAAGGAGCCAAAGTCCCTGCCGGGGGCTGGGAGTGTCTGAGTTACATCTTGTTAGTTGATGGCGGGGCTAGAACATCCACTTGTCTTGGGCTTAGAGAAATATATCTTGAATTGGAAGTCACAGCCTGTCCCAGAGCTTAAATTAGCAGAACCTTCCTGGGCTACCATTTGTTTAACTTCAGAATTAACATAAACATTTCCCAATACCTTGCCATCATTTTCCTTCAATCTGGAAGAACTAATCAAGGACCCACCAGGCCTGTGTCTCCCGTGGCTTGCCCCTCGCCCTTGATGCTCCACCCTGAATGCCCTGCCTTGATCCTTTAGGCAGAGCGTGCCAGCTGCAGCATGTGGCCTTTATAATTGCCCCCCCCCTCCTCTCAGATGCCTGTTTCTCCAAGCCTCCAATTATCTATGTCTGTTACTTCCTTCAAGAAGTGTTTTCTTCAGCTTCTCTACAAGAATTATTCCCTCTGCCAGTGACCTTCTGCCATGTTGCCCTGGTTTACTGGTTTCAAAGAAATTATTACCAGGCAAAATCATCCTGCTTATTATGGAACAGTTTGTTTATTGTCTGTCTCCTCTCACTAGAGTGCAAGTTCCCTAAGATGAGGAAGTATGTCGGTCTTGTTTATCCCTATCGTGGTAGCATCTGGGACAACTCTGGCACAGAATAGCACTTAGTAATTATGGGTTGGTGGGACCCATGGATAAATATATGGATGCTTGAGTGAATGAATGAATGAATGAATGAATGGGTAGGGGCTGGATGGATTGATAATGGATGAATCGATGAACGGATGGATGATGAATATATGAATCACTGAATAAACAAGTAGATGTGATGGATAGTTTGGTAGACAGATCAATGAATCAGTCAATGAGTTGATGTACACATGGATGGATGGATCAATGGATGGATGGATGGATGGATGGGACGAATATATGGATGACTGAGTATATGGATGGGTGGATGTTTATATGGCCAGATATTTGAATGGAAGTGTGGTTGGATGGAGGCTATAAAGGCATGTATAAGGGAAACTATCATTATAGCCCTAGACACTAAAGAACTCAGAGCCTTAGACAGACAGCCCAATACTGAGGACCAATTATAGGTTTGCAGACAATACCTTTGACTAATGACAGCAGTAGCCCAGTTGTGCTGATACATTTGGCAGGTTGGAGCTGCTGGAAATGGATGTTTTTGCTGAGGTTGCCAGGGAGCCCGCACATTCTTCCCACAGTCCCTGCTTCTCCTCCCACTCTGCCTTGCCCGCTGCTCGCAGCTGGGCCACTGCATGCTCCACTGTCCCACTTCCCCTAGCAGCCAAGAGCCTCTTTGCTCCCCCTCCATGGTGAAAGAGCCCAGGGTCACTTTTCCGCATCCTGCTTTATGCTCTGAGTCATAGCCACTACACCTTTCACTCCTGAAGTTTCAGTTGGCTTAACTGAGTTTCTACTGAGCTCCTGCCATAGATACATTTATATTACAACTGCTTTTATAATAATCCCACTCCATAAAGGTTCCTGGCTTTATTTTCTTGAGTATGAGTGTTGGTGGGGAAGGGTCCCAGAAGCCTGAACGTCCTAGGGCAGGGGACAGGATTAACCATCTGACCTCTGAGTCACCCCATCCACTTCTCCCATGCACTGTGCCCAGTGCCCTGTGGTTCCCACTGTGACCTTTTGCCTGTTGCTTGGATGGAAATTGATATGCAGACAGTCGTGGGCTAGTACCTGCCAGATAAGGTCAATAATTCCTCCACAGATATTGTCTCATTTAATCTTTAAACACCCTGAGAGATAAAGTACGACTGCTTCCAATTTAAAGGTTGGAAATGCTGAGGCTCAGAGGTTAAGCAATGTGCCAAGGTCTTGTGGCTGTGGAAGTGGCAGAATTAGGATTCACACTTGGACACTTGGGTTGGTCCGCAGCCTGTTCTTCTAGTTACTGAGCAGCACTGCCCTGAGCACAGAATGCATTTCGCTTGGCTGGAGGAACCTCCCTCATCCCGTCCTGCTGCCCTGGCTTTCTGTTGTACCGTCACTTTCCTGTGAGTAAATCTCTCTGCTTCAACAATCCCACATGTGCCACTTGCCCCTGTTCTCTGGCCATCGCTCGGCAGAAGGTCTGGGGCCATTCAGTGTGTCTGCTGCCCTGGCTGGGCCTCAGTGGTCATTCACTGTTCCTGGCCAGAATCATGCTATGCTGTGGGAAGCTTGTTTGCCGACTATTTTTCTTGTTGTCTGATAGCTTTTCAGAAGCACCTGACACGCCACCATCCATCACCATGAGAGCCAGGCTGGCTACATTGTGCCAGTGGCAGTGTTGGCAGCCCCAGTAGCAGCCGGCCCAGAGCCCTGCTCTGTGCCAGTCTCCCCAGAATGCTGGACTCACGTTCATCTTCCATAGCCCTCAGACAGCTCTGCTTGCCATGTGAAAAACTCCTCCCCCAGCTGTGCCTACATTTGCTATTTAGACAACAAAAAGAAGGCCCAGGTCCTCTGAAAGGATAGCACAGAGTCAGGGCAGGGAATCTGGTCTGCTCAGAGGCACAGATCCCCGCCAACTCCAGAGAACCCTGGGTGGCAGCAGAATGGCAGGCCAGCTGCCAGGCAGGGGCCCTCGGTGGCACACAGGGGTGAGCAGAGCTGGGAGGCCCTGGCCAGTGAGGACAGGAGGTGTACAAGCTGTGGTCTGTCTGACCACAAAGCAGTGTCAATAAGAGCAGGCCAGAGAGAGGGCTTTGGCCTCTGAGAAGCCCAGCAGGCAGGGTGGCACGGCCCCAGGCAAAGGCCAGTTCTGGCATTTGGAAGAATAAATAGGATGGACGCAGGATCCCAGAACAGAAGCCGAGTGAGAGTAACAGCGTGCCCGGCAGCACGGGGCGTCCTGCGCGTTAGCTCCTCTGCTCCCTGCAACAACTCCAGGAGGTAGACACTGGTGTGCTGTAGACTTTGCTGATGGGAAGATGCGTTCAGAGCAGCTACGTGACTCGCGCAGGGTCACGCAGCTGAGCCACGGCACACAAATCCTTTGACTTCTCCGTGGTCTATGACCAGATTCTGGGGGTGGGGAGTAAATTGTACACAGCGCCCTGAACACTGCTGTAGAATCTGGGGTGTCCCGGCCCACGGGCCTCTGAGGCAAGTTCTGGAGAGTGCTTGAAGCTCCCTGGGCAGCAAGGTACCCCAGGGCTTTGCCTGGGGTTCCCTGGGAAGTGTTGCTCCTCTGGGAGCTTTCCTGTCTGCTCAGCTAGTCTGACAGGAGAAGGAAGCTGGACTTTTCTCCATCCAAATGCAAATACAAATCCAGCTAAGACAGCCAGATGTTCACTTCGCCCCTTCTCATACTGAAAGCCACCAGGCATTTAAGCCGAGGAATCCAGGCGATACATTATGCCTGCACCGAACTGCCCACATGTGTGAGGTAGCCAGGCGGCACCATTAGTGCCACCCCTGGGACTCTTTGTGCACCTTCCAGGCCGTGTGTGTGTGTGTGTGTGTGTGTGTATTTCTCCACATGCACATACTGAGAGATTGAACCCAGAGCCTTCACAACGACAAACACCCACAGCCCCCCCTTTTCTAACTTTCTTTTAAAATTTGGAGACAGGGTATCACTAAGCTGCTTGAACTTAAAATCCTCGTGCCTCAGCGTTTCAGAGTGCAGGGGTTACACGTGGGCATCACTGTGCCGAACTCATCCAGGCCGTTTACCCTTCAAGAGTCATCAGGGTGTTTTGGCTCAAGCTTGGTGGGGGCCCTTCTCTCTTCTTAGTTTTTTAAAAGGCTTGTTTACTGAAATAAGACAAAAATGTACACTACCATGTGTCAGTTTAAGAAACTGTGCCAAGGGCCTATGGCAATCTAGTCACTGTCCATGCCAAGATATAAACCTTTACCAGGGCAGGAAATTTCCCTTGTCCCCACCCCATGCTTAACCTCCTTGCACTCTCTGCACCTCCCTGCTCCCAAAAGATCCCCAAATTAATACCACATGGCTCTGTGGTAATATCTCATGCTCCTGTGCTCCATGACTCAGACGTGGGTGGTGACAAATAATTTTGGGGATATGGTTATTGGGGGACACACAGCTGTGCTGACAAGGAAAGGTGACTCTCTAAAGTAGACCAGGAAAAGAGACCAGAGGTTGACCATGACGTCTCATCTCTTGTCCACCAAATACTGCAGGGCCCTTGGGAAAGTCCCCTGCTGATCTCGGCATTGCTTGGACTTGTGCATGTGGCAATACAAATGAGGAAAGGGCTAGAAACTCTGTGCCTGGGGCTCAACTGGGGAGGCCATTGTTCCCTTGCTGCCTGGCGCAGGCGCAGCTCAGGCTAGTCGTGGAGGCAGAGCTGAAGCAGAGGGCAGTCATAGGGGCTCCATGGCTGGGAGTGAAGTGGGTCCCAGGGAGGGCTCTGGAGGCTTTCTGTGGCTGTCAGCGGTGTCCCTGGCAGTGGGTGATACTTTATTTCACCCAACAAAAACAGTCCTAAAAACAGGCCTATGAATCATACCATTCCTAATTACAGAGCTGACAAGTAGAGAGGAAAATGAAAGATGGCACTGCGGCCTGGTGGGACCCTCAGAGTCCTACAGCAGCAGAGACCGCTTGCCAGAGCGTGCCAGAATGTGTGCCCCCGAGGCCCCAAACAGGCTTGGCACTGTGGCCCTGGGCTGGTGACCTTTCTGAGCACTTGCTCAAAAGATCAAGGCTGTAACTCTGAGTTCGGCCTTGGCATGTCAGTGCCCCACACAGCTCCTGGGCCTGCCAGCCTTTGGGACAGAAGAGGTGGGCACTGGCGGCAAGCAGGTGCCTTGGAGCAGTCAGCCTGCTGGCCGCTGCAGTGCCACGTGGGCTGAAGGGGCCATCAGTGAAAGGGGCATTTGGATCAGAGATGAGATGGTGGCTGTGGTGGTGCTGACGAGAAGCAGCCGAGCCCCAGCCTCTGGTAGGCGTATGGCGTACGTGTAACCTGCCGTGACCTAAATGTTTCATACTGGCTGTTTTTTACATATGTAGCCATTGTACAACACATGTAATACATTCTGATTTTCCAACCATGAAATTTGTTTCACCGTTTTCAAAATATTCATTGATTTTCCTGAAACAATTGTGTTTTTAAAGTAGAAATTGAAGTTAATCCTTTAAGTTGCAACAAAATGTACACAGAGATGTGCGTAGCATGTCCTGTGTCCCTGACCCTGTCCTGAGTGCTTTCCATGTAGTCATTCAGGGATCCCTCACAGAATATCTATGAGGTATAG
This sequence comes from Capromys pilorides, assembly GCA_004027915.1. Taxonomy (NCBI): domain Eukaryota; kingdom Metazoa; phylum Chordata; class Mammalia; order Rodentia; family Capromyidae; genus Capromys; species Capromys pilorides. The sequence goes on from PVKN010010661.1 coordinate 20,406, forward strand.
ATTCTCACCACACCCATTTCCCAGATGAGGAGACTGAGGTATAGGGATGTTAAGTGATTTGCTTACAACTGCATGGCTGGCAAAGAGAGGAGCCAACCCTGGAGTCTGAGCACTTAGTCAAAATATGCCACACCAATGTTGTTCCCCCGGTTAAGAGCCAAGGGGAGAGAGCCACATCAATTAAGCTCCACCTTCTTAGATTCGTCCACTCATTTGATTGTGCCCTTCAACAAATAGTTACTGAGTGCTAACTGTGTAGCAGGCCCTGGGGTATGCTCCGGGGAGATCCATGGACAAGACAGACAGGCGGCCCCGGGCTTTTCAGAGCTCCCATTCCACACCAACAGTGAGTAATCAATATGTCAGCAAGACAATTTGAGATGATGATGCGTTCTGTAAAGGAAAGGGCCATAATGAGTTAGTGGGGGTCAGGAGGAGGGTTCCCAAGGAGGCTTTTTCAGGGGACCTCAGAGCATGGTGTTCAGGTTGAGAGCTGGACGGGGAGGACAAGGGAGAGCATTTTCAGAGAGGAAGGAAGAGAAGCAAAGATGCCCAGGCAGAAGTGAGCTTGGTTGGGCCTGAGAGACGGCTCAGAGGCCAGCATGGCTGCCAGTGTGAGGAGTGCACTCAGGGTGCGAGTGGATCGCAGTGCCTGGTTGGCGGAGGTGAGGGGCTGGCATTTTCTTGTTAATAAATTGGGACACCTCTGTGGGTTGTTTTCCTAGGGGTGCACACCCCACCAGCCATCTGAGGATAGCATTAGGAAAATCTATACACTTAGGCATCTATTTTTCTAAACCTAAACAAATATAATTGTTTTCTTGATTGATAAATGTGGGCCTCAAATTTTAGTGTCATTAAATATGCTTGTGGCTGTCACTGATGGTGTCATTGTGATGCTGTCAGACCCACCTCTAACTGTCCTTATTATGTAAAAGTGCCCATATGTCACTATATCAGAAAAACTGTAAAAATATTTTGATAACTATATTTTTATGGAATCATTTAAAAACATTTTCCAAGAAGCAGTTATACTAGATGTCACCAGCCTGCCAGAGAGGTTCATAGCATGAAAGGCAGCAATACAGAGGAGGAGGCATACACTGCTTTAGCTCTTCCAGAGAGCTGCTGGCCATGGCGGAGGAAGGGGATCTGGTGCATTAGCTCTTTGCCCCCTTTCCTGGGTGGAACCCTCACAACAGTCATAAGAAGCAGAAATTATTGGTCCACTTTAGAGGTGAGGAAACCAAGACTCAGCTCTGCGGTCATGTGGTCCACTGGTGAGCACTGAGCTTGCATTCAGACATGCATCTCTGGCTTGTGAAGCCAAGAGCCCGTAAGTGGAACCTGTGGCAGGAGACTACAGGTGAGCAATATCCGGTCCCCAGTGGGACCTCTGCACCCCACAACTTTTCCTGCAAACAATTTGCCAGCCCCTTCTCTCAATCGGTCTCTTCCCTAAAACCTGCCCTCCAAGGCCAGTGACACAGCCCTGTGCTGAGCTAACTAAATATTTCATGAGGATTTTAATTTAACTCTAAAGAAATTCATCCAACCCTGAGAACAGACTGTCACCTCAGGAAATAGCATCAGGGTGCACTTGGACCTACGAATGACATTGCCGCCGCCCCAGGAATGCTAATGCTCCTGAGGGTCCCGGCCTGCTGTAGACATGCTTGGCCAGATAGCTGGCCAGAGTCCTACTGGTACGGCTTACGTTGGTTTGCAAAAGCTCTGAGTGGGGCCCTTTGAACAGGAAGCAGGCCTTCTCTAAGAGGAGAAGGCGGTTGGTGTGTGTGTGTGTGTGTGTGTGTGTGTGTGTGTGTGTGTGTGTTGGTGCGAGGGTCTAATCGGATGCCGTTTGCTATTCCCTTATCCTCATCTCCACACCCTGCTTCTGAAAGAAGGCAGACGTGCTAGGCTGACATCCCATCTCCCCTGTGGACACGGATGCCAAATATTTCACAGGTGCTCGGTGACCCTGAGAGTTCCTGCGTGGCCCT
>PVKN010010662.1:5672-22504 GCA_004027915.1 Capromys pilorides
ATACACTCTCTCTCTCTCTCTCTCTCTCTCTGGTGACACCAGGGATTGAACTCAGGACCCTGCTCTTGCCAGGCAAGCACTTACTTCACTGAGCTATCTCCCCGGCCAACCTTCCAAATGTTCTATGCATGCCATGTACTCTCCACTCTCTAGTCTTTTTCTCCTTACCCCCTATCAGCTGCCAACCCAAGAATCTGTTCTCGGCAGGATCTCCAGAGTTTCCCTGTTGCCAAAGCCAGTGGATGTGTTCCTAACCTTTCTAGAGTACTCAGTGGTACCTGCTAGGCCTGCATCTGCAATCCCTTAAGTCACACCCGAGTCTCCCCTCCTCCTCACAGAGATCACTACATTCAAAAAGCTGAGCTGTGATGGGCCTGGGAAAAGCTTGAGAGGCCCCACTCATCCTGCTCACCTGAGTGAGTGTACATCATTCCTGCAGACCTTTCTTCTCTTTAGCCCCAGCCTGGTCCTAACCCCTCACCTTGCCCAAAGCTAAGAGTCACCTCCAATCCAAGATGACACCTGCTTAACCAAAAAACAGTCACTCTGATCTCAGTGCTGAACATCAAGAACATGTAGAACACAAGATGACACACTCATTTTTTGCCAAGCATGGTTCTTTTCCTGCACCCCAGACTACTCCTGGCTCGGCAGCACCACTATTCACTCAGTTCAGAGTCTGAAAACAGCTACCCCTGTTCCTGGTCACATACAGGACAACTTCCTATTCCCTTCCTTCACAGCTGTCCCATCTCCATTTTCAAGGTGGAGGCATTACTTATCCTAAAGATTACAGCAGCCATTATTGGCCTCTACTTCTCTTAACAGGAGGTGGCCAAGACTCTCAGTAAATGGCAACTCTAATCCTGCTTGCTTGAGAACTTTGCTAGCTAATGCAAGCTGGAATCCTCAGTATGGCCCTCACCAACCAATATTTGAAGTCTAATCCCTCTCCACCCACACCTGCAGCTTTAGCTTTTTTCTTTTCAAATTTACATACTCTGCTTTTTTGAGAAAGGGTCTCACTATGTAATTCAGGCTGGCCTTGAATTCACTATGTAGCCTGGGTGATCCTGCCTCAGCCTACTAGGGGAAGGATTACACGTGTATTCCATTACATCCAGTATTTAGCCTGCACTTGTTTTCTGAAACTCATCTGGTTATTGGCCCCTTAACAGACGGAGGTCCCCATGTGCTGTGGCGCATGTTTCTGGAGGTCCAGCTCAATATTACCTTTTCCCAGGCAAAGTCCCCATCTCCCAGGCCTCTCTCTGTGGCCATGCTCCTTGTGGGCTGGGAGGCCCACATTGCTCCCCTCCTGCACTTGTTTCTCCTGGACAGGCAGAGGTGGTAACTCTAGGACCTACCCAGAGGCTTCACAGGAGGAAATGTCCTTGTAGTCACTCACCCTGCGATTCCGGTTGTGATCCATAGTCTTGAGATGTTTCTGGATGATCCCAAATTGCATGGGAATGAAGAGGTCACAAGCTGCACAGTGGGCCGCCTCCACCTTCTTCACAAAATGCTCCATGGCAATTTCTGTAGATGGGAGAAAAGAGTCACCATTGGTCCCAGATGCCTAAAACATATCCTGAGGTACAGCAAAAAACAAAAACAAGACAAGCTCCTGAATATGTCTGACACCGGGCTAATGTGCCCTGAGGAGTGTAGGGTGAACTGAGGCCCTGTCTGGAGGGAGCTAGGATGGAAACCCTCACCTTGGGTCAGATCCTGATCTCTGTAGATCTGCTGGATTAGACCATCAAGATCCTCCACAGTTTTCCGGAGTTCCTCTGTCTTCTTGGTCTTGTTGGTGACATACTCCTGCTCAAGACATGGGGCTCATGGGGACTGCACTGTGTCCCCGAAGACCTCAACCCAGAGCAGCTGTACCACTCCAAGGCTCACCTGCAGGAAGTCAGCCGTCTGCTTTGGGAGCTTGGTGCCTACATACTTAAAGTGTTCCTTGTGGAACTTGCTGTCAAGGTGGCTGGTCATCTCATCTTCGTAGAAGGTCCGGTATTTACAGAGAGAACACACAAACTGGATCCTGCCACAGGAGGGAAACAAGCAACTGAAGCTGCCAGGGTGCTGGGGAGCAGTGTTGCTGCCTCACCCAACCCAGCTGCAGGCCCTGAAATAGGCCATGGCTCCCAGGCCTCTGACGTGCTGTCCCAGCAGAGGACAGGCTGAGACCAGGAAGGTCTGGAGCAGAAAGGGACAGAAAGTCTGCAGGCTGTAGTCACTGCAACGAAGGGGGCAGGGGAGGAACTCTTCCTTCCCATAGGCAGGAGGCTGACGCCTGAGGCAGCAGCAGCTGCAACCGGTAAGGAGTCGCTGGAAGGTTGCCGGTGGGGCTCTCTATCAAGGCTGGGCCGGAGCATGTGTACTTGGCCCAGCTGGGGACCCGAAGGAAGGATGCCCTGGCATGAGCCAGGTGGCCCTGAGGCGCAGAGTGGAGTACGCAGTCCCGAGGCAGGGCCCAAAAAGGTGCTGCATCTTCCTTCTGGGGCCTGGGGGACTCAAAGGCCCAGCCCATCCTCTGCTCAGAATGCTTGGGGGTGGTGTCGGGAGGGATGGGAGGTAAGCAGGCCTGGGCACCTGCTGTCTCATCTTCCTCTTCCAAGGAGAGACCAGTCTGAGCTGGAAGGAGGGTGCCCGCCTGGCCTGCCTGAGGGCAGCCTGGAGTCACCGGGCGAGGTGCTCTGTCTGGGCCTGGCGTCCACAGCAGAAGCCCAGGGTCTGGGGCCTGGGCTGGAGCAGGCCATCGTGGCAAGGGGCGGAGGAGGCCAGCCGCCACCGAGGCCTCGGGGCAGGTCCCTACCTCTGCCGGACGTCCTTATCTGGGCCACGGGGTCAGCTTTGTCTGGAGAGCCCAGGGGCCGGGCGCCGGCGAGGCTGAGGAAGGTCCAGCAAGAGCAAGAGTCTGAGGCGGAGGAGGAGGCAAGCGCCAGTGCGGGAGCCCTGAGGGCAGACAGACCCGACCAAGGGGCGTGAAGGGCTCAGCCGCAGACAGGCCCGGCCTGACATGGCCGGTGGACAGGGCAGAGGGTAGGCCCGAGGCTGCCACAGCCCACAGGTGCTGCCGTCTCTCCTGGGCAAGGCGGCGGCCTCTTGGCAGCTAGCTGGGGTGGCACAGGCACCTTGCACCTTGAGTCTCTGATGAGCTGGCCCCCTCCCTCAGGGGCATCGGGCCCCCAGTGCACCTCGGGGCTTGTGCACCGAGTGACCTAGCGCCGGAGCTTCTGGGCAACAGTGCCGAGCAGTGTCAAGTCTCAGGCTACAGATGCCAGCGGTCGCCAGGCGGCCACAGAGGGGGGAAGGGATGAATCAGGCCTTGGGAGCTGGGCCTGGCGGGAAGCAGGGTCCATGCACGGCTGAGCAGGTGGCGGCTCCCAAGGGAGGCCAGAGGGCGGCGAGATGGCAGAGCTATGGCCCTGCTCTCCTGGCAGCAGCCCCAGAGCAAGGCAGAGTCACAGGGATGGAGGGAAGCTGGTTACCTTTCCACCATGCGGTCTCGCTGCCGCTTTTTCTGCTTATCTTGGCTCTTCTTGTTTGCCTGCAATTTGCGCTTGGCCTGGCTGCTGTCATCCTGGGTACTCAGGGCCCCTGTGGGAAGAAAGAAACCAGTCAATCGCATGGCTGTGCCAAAATAGGGCAGGCCCTGTGGCCTCTGGCTAAATCATCAGCTGTCAACTCCATAACTCTGGAGGGTCCATCTGAGAGCAGCTGTCCGAACAAGGCCTCTGGCCATGAGCAGGGCTGGGTGCTCTGGACTGGGCAGAAGAGTGAGTTTGTCCTAGGCTCAAGGAGTCAGGGTACACGCACTAAGCCCTCTGCTCTCCAGGGCACTCTCACTCTCTGAAGAGTGGACCATGGAGAGGCTGTAAGGTGAAGAGAGGCTGTGTTGGTGGGGGACACTGGCATGTACTAGGAGGGGCCAGGTGGCAGGATGCAGGAAGGCTGCTCACATGGCCCTGCCCATCCCCCACTGGGCACGGCGGTAACAGTGGGCTGAGGCTAGATTTACTGTTAGGTACCTGCTGGCACTCATCACTCAGGTGGGGGGACACGGACTCCCAACAGGGGCTGGAGAGGCGCTAAGGGAGAGGACACGCAAACCAGAGCCGTAAAAACTGCACCAAGGGTCCCAGCTCAGACACCAGCCACTGAGGACTTGGAGCTGCACACTACTCAGGGACCAAGGGCAGAGGACTGTGCCTGGGCTTCCCCACACTTTTACCTGCTACCCCACCTGAAGGCAAAACCAATGCTACCTGCTAGGCAGGGGTCCCTGCCATCCACAACCTCTGCAGGGGAAGCACAGGGCCAGGGTGGAAGAAGAGCCCCCCTGCATACTCATACCCACCCCACAAGCTGCATCCCTCCCATCTGAGGATGTGGAAGAGCCACCTGGCCACCAGAAGACTCACCCTTCTCTGAATCTTCTTTGCCTTCTTCTCTTCCATCTTCTTTTCCCTCTTCATCCTCTCCTTCCTAATACACAATTTTAAAATCCAACTTTAAAAGGGGTACAGTTATTTATAGTGGCCCTAAATGACAAGGGCTAGTCAGGAGCCTCCCATCCTCCCATCACTTGGTACTCAAGAGTGTCTGTCTCTATTTTCCCTCAAGAAAACCATGCTGCTGTTCAGTTTTTCATCAGATCATACTATTGCTCTACTGGCCACCCACGCACATGTGACACAACATTGCCTGTGACTTTATTTTTTGGTACTGGGGACTGAACTCAGGACCATGTGTTTGCCAGGCAGGCGCTTACGCTGCTGAGCTATCTCCCTGGCCCTGCCTGTGACTTTTCTGTGGTCAATACTCCTGTGGCAAGAACAGGGCCAGAATCGTCAGCCCAGCTCTGTCTTCACAAGCCCTGCCTGAAGAGCAAACTCCAGGCTGGAGACCACTTACTGCTCTGGAGCCCTTCTCTACAGCATCAGTGCCTTCAGGGCCATCTGCAGCTTCGCCCTCAGTGCCGTCATCTGCAAGGGGAACATCATGAGCTTAGCTCAGGAACCCACTGCAGCAGCAAAGGATCAGGAGGCAGGGCCCAGGCCACCCTACTCACCATTGTCTGAATCACTATTGTCAGAGCAGTCCGTCCTGGTAGCTTTGCTGTCTGGCTCATCAGGACTGCCACTCTGCTTTCTTTTTTTCTTTTTGGTCTGGGTCAGAGAGAAGGAACCAGGTGAGGGGGATAGTTCCACCCAGCTGAGGTCCAGGAGGGGCAGACTGCCTTACTCACCCGGAAGTCAGCTGTGGTCCAGGTCTTCCAAGTCCTCCTCATCTGCTTCATGCCATTGCCAAAGCCAAAGCCAAAGCGGGAGCCGCCTGGGAAGGTGCCCCCGCCACGCATGCCCTGGAACATGCCGTACTCAGGGATGATGTTCTGGGAGAAGAGGGAAGGCAGCCGGGAGGCACCAGGCATGCACTGGCCCCGGGCCCCCATGGGGTCTTCCCACATGCGCCCATAGCCCGAGGCCATTGGTCGGCCACTCCGGGCATCCCGGGCCCAGCCCTGAGCCCTTGGACCAAAGGTGTCGCCTCCACGCATGCGGAACTGGTCACGATAGGCATCGTACTGGCCCTCATAGGCCATTTCCATCTCAGGATCAAGCTCGCCATAATCATAGCCCGACCGGTACAGGTCGCGCTCACTCAGCACGGCCCTTGAGTCACAGGCCTCGTAGGAGTCATATCTGCAGAAACATGTGGCAAGTATCAGGCAGAGTCCCTCAGAATCTAATCAGCCTTAGGGGCCGGGGAGATAGCTCAGGGGCACAAGTGCTTGCCTGGCAAGCGCAAGGTTCTGAGTTTGATCCCCTGAGTTTGATCCCCGGTTCCACAAAAAAAAAAAAAAAAAAAAAAATCTAATCAGCCTTGGGCCTAGTAGACTGCTCCTGCTCTCCCTTTAGCTTCTAGCCCTGAGACAGGAAGTACAGACCAGCACCTGCCCTTCCCTGTCAGAGAGGTTCAAAGTTCACAAATGGCAGTTAAAAGGCTCTGGCCTCTCACACGCAGAGACTTCTAGAAACAGGAAGGGCCTTTATGCTGACTTCCCACTGCCCCAAATCCAAGCATAGCCATACACCAGCTTGGATTGATATCTGGTGGGGAGACTCTAACCCAATGAGTCCCTACATCGCTACAAGGTAGGGAGGGCCACTTCTAGGCCTTTGGGAACTGTACCACTGTAGTAACCATGATACTCAAGGCTACCCCTTGGCAGCTGAACTGAGCACCTCAGCACAATGCGCACTTAGCCACTGAGGCAGGTAATACCTATGACATGCACTACACTGGTACATCTTTCAATGCTAGGGGAATCCCTAAACCTCACCACACAGCAGAAGAAAGACAACAGGAGCTTTTCTTTGGAGACACTGTAAGCCTGCCAAAGAGCCACAAAAAGAGCTTCGAGCTGACATAGCAGCTGAGGTGGCCAGGCTACGTGTATGAGAAAGAGCTAGTTTTAACCATGGCTACACTGCCCCCCTCGAAGGCCAAGTACCCCTCTTTGCACTCTCTTCTCCAAACTGGGGCACAAGCACTCCTGGACAGGCACCAAGTCAGTCAGCGATAGTGCCTCCAGTGGGATAAATCTAGAAAGAAGCCAAGTTCAACCACTTACTCTCTGGGTGCCTTTTGGCAAAGGAAGACCTGCCTGTACCTCAGCATCTCATTTGCCAAAACAGCACAGCATGAGTTTCTCTCAGAGATATTTTTAAGAGATGCACATGTATAGGTCCTGGAAAGTGGCTAGGAAGGGTTCACATTTGCTGTCTCTTGTATGGGGATGTCCCAGTTCAGAGCAGTCAGCCCAAAATGCTCATCCCATTCTTCACGCCCAACCCAATCTGTCTTGCTCTGACTCCATACAAGTTACAAAGTCCTGACTTAACCCCAGAATGGCTATACTGAAGGGAAGGGTGCTGAACCTCCTGTTCCTGAAGAGCCATTCTGTATAGAAGAAGACGGCCCTATCTAAGCTTCCTGTCCCCCTATAAGCAGAGGCAATAGTGGGCCATGAGGCTGGGGGAAATGGACGACACAGACGAAAGGAGGGAGCAGAGTACCCCAGAAGCCTGGCAGCACGAGCCAGGAAGGCAGCCCCACTCACCTTTCTCCACCTGGGCCATACATGCCTCCTTGCATCATGTCGGTCTCCAAATGTGGCACCATATCTAAGCGCTGGTTAATTCTGGATAAAACGGAATCAGCACTGGTGCTACCCGAGGCACTAGGGTTTGCATTTGTGTCAGAGCTAGGCATTTCCCAAGAGTTTGAAGTGGCCATACCATACCCATAGTTGGTGTTATCCTGGCCATAGCCATAGCCATAGCCATAGTTCTCGTAGCCTGCAGTGAGGGAGACAGAGACACAGAGATGGTGGGGGCAGGGAGAAAGGAGGAGGTGGTGGGCAGACACAAACACAGAGAAAGGTGCCCTCTGTCACAGAGAAGAGCTAAAGATTATAGCCATCTGAGGCTGAATGGGCCAAATCATTCCATTGAGGACCTCCTGTGATGGAGCAGCAGGCCCCAAAGATACCCAAAGCTTCCCTTGGCCAAGCAGAGCAGTGGCAGAGAAATATAACTGGTTCAGTCCCAAAGAAGAGGAAGAACAGTGGTCATGGGAATGATACTTGCCTCTGTTTGATCCAGAGTTCCAAGTTCCATATCCTATAAAGAGTGAAAAGCAATATTGTCTACAACTACTTCCAATGTAATATCAATTCATTAAGTGAATTCCTAAGCAAAGCCATTAATGCACAGTACCTGCCTGGCTGCAGCTAACTACACCTTCCCTAACTGAGGACCTTGTGCTAGACAGCACCACACAATCACACCAGGTCACTCTGCCCTCGTTCCCAGCCTTCCATGTCCCTGAGCATCTGGCATTTAAGGAGCCTTCTGTTTCCAATGCACTCTGCTACTGAACTTGGCTCCTATACTCTTCCTGTCTCAAAGAGCTACAATTAGAAGATGATCTCCCTGCCCCAGTGAAGCACTAGGAGAAGATAGAAATGGTTTTGCAGTGTCTTATAGTATGCTTGGGTTAGCATGCATGCCTAACATGTGCAAAGCCCTGGGTTCCATCCCAAGTACTAAATGCATAACAAAAACTGCTGTGCAAGAAGCCTGGCAGGGTCCCTGGTAACACTAAAGTCATATGGCTCGATTCAAGCCATCTGAAGCAGGGAAATAGGCTAAGTTCCTCAGAACGTCTACCCCAACACAGAAAGCGGAAGAAGCCCCTGTGGGAGAAAACTCTATAGGAGCACATCAAGGTAAGGTAAAAAAGCAGCTCTTAGCTTAAGAAAAGCCAATGAAAGAACAATCTTGGGTGACAAACTAAATATGCTCTGGATTTGCTCACAATCCATGGTACAGATGCATGCATTCTTTCAAAAGCATAAAACCACCAAGAACCAACAAGGCACGAAGCCACATGGGAACTCTAATAACCAGACATAAACTTTTCCCAGACCAGTGCATGAAAACAGGTGACTACTCTTCCAGTGTCTCTGCTGAGATCTCAGTTGCCTGTGATTGCGAGTCATCTCTGTCCCACAGAGAAGACAAGATACGCTTATCCCACAGCAGGAAACTGAACTTGGCAAGACACCAGCACGATAAATGGCAGAACCCAGACCACAGAGAACAAACAGTGAAACTGAGAAGATAAGCCAGGGAGGCACCTACCTTTGGGCTCCTCCACAAGCCTGTGCACAAACAAAACAGGAAGGTGGTGGAAACAAGCCAAAGTGCTCTGAGTGTTACATTTAATGAATGGCAGGCAGAGAGCTCAAAAATCAAAAGCACTCTCAGGCTAGGAAAACCAAAAGCAACTCTCTATGCAGAGAGTTGGCTGAACTTGGCTCCAACTGCGCCGCCCGCCCATCTCCAAATAAAAGCTGCAGCCCTGGGTGCTATTTAGCAGTTGTGCTGTCAGAAGAGACAGAGTCAGCTGTGTGGTGCATGCCCATAATCCTGGCTCTGAGGGAAGTTGAGGCAGGAGGATGGCAAGTTCAGGTGCCACCTGGGCAACTTAGCAAGACCTTATCTCAAAAAAATCATAGGGGCCAAGGAGATAGCTCAGGAGTACAGTGCCTGCCTGGTAAGCACAAGGTCCTAAGTTTGATTCCTGGCACCAATAAAAACGAACAAATAAAAACAAACAAACAAACAAACGAACAAATAAAAAAAAAAAAATAGAGGGCTGGGGAAGTAGCTCAGTACAGTTTCTGGTTTCAACCCCACGGAGTGTGTGAGTGTGTTAGACACATGATGCAAAGAAACAGAGAGGAACAAGTAATCACTAGGAGTTGAAGCTCTTGCAAGAAAAGAGTGGCGAAGGGGTTATTTTCACAGGTAAGAAGAGATCTTGGCTACATGGCTTTTTGTTTGCACCAGGAATGATGGATAATGGGCATTCTTTTAGGACAGATAACACTGGATATTCTTTTACTGTGAGTGTGCTACTGGGGATTGAGCCAGGGCCTTGTGCACGCTAGGCAAGCTCTCTACCACTGAGCTATATCCCTAACCCAAGACTGGGCTACTAGGAAGGTAATGGGACTGGGAGGCAAAGGCAGACCCACTGTGGTTCTGCAATCTAGTCATCCCAGGTATTAATCATGGAGATCTGCCAGAATAGAGTGAGGAAGCACAAGAAAGGAAGCAGGAGCAGGTAGGTAGCTACCAGGTATCGGAAACCTCTTTGGGCAAACACTCACTGTGTGCTACTTGCTGTTCCTGGAGTGACCCAGACTCCTTAATGACCTTCTCAGCCTGATTCCTTCAGAAAGTCTGCCTCTATGCTGTGTTATTTGGGGCCACCCTGAAAATCGCCTCTTCCCAAAAAATAACCCATTCAAATGGAATAACAGGGAACAAGATCATGGTTGACAAAGGGTGTTTTAAAGATAACAAAAAATAGCTGGGAGTGGTGGCACAGCCCTATAATCCCAGCACTTGGAAGGCTGAGACAGGAGGATCACTGCAAGGCTGAGTACAACCTGAACCACATAGTGAGCTCAAAGCCAGCCTGAACTACATAGACACTGTCTCAAAAGCACCAAAAAAGGAGATGGAACAATTTAAATGCTCAACTTTACTAGATATGGTGGCACACACCTACAATCTCAGCAACTGGGAAGCTAAGGCAAGAATATTAATGTGAGTTTGGGGCCTGCCTGGACTACAATGTGAGTCCAAGGCCAGCCCGAACTACACAGTGAAATTCTGTCTCAAAAAGGTAAACAAACAAGTAAATAAAAGTTCAACTTTCAGGATTACCTAGTGAGATACCACATAATAAAATACCAAAGTAAAACTTATTATGCCCATCTAGCACAGAGAAATGCACTATCATGAACAAAACAAAATAGGGTATGTAATCCTATCTATATATTATTCCACTAATTAAAATATGCTGACAAAGACTAAATACTAAAGTGATAGGGTATCAGTTGACTTTTTCAAAGTGATACTTAAAAAGTTACCTTGTCCTTTCAACTTAAGCTAGAACAATTGCTATTCTTTCACAAAAATGATCTACGTAAAAAAAAAAAAAAAAAATCTTTACAAGAATTACTAGGAAAAAACTCCACAATGCTTGTCACATGGTCAATATACAAACCAAACTTCCATTATTACAAAGTCAACACATAAATCAAATTTCTAGCTAGGTGTGCTGGCACATCCCTATAATCCAAACACTTGGAGCGCTGACACAGGAGGATCAGTCTAAACTCAAGACCAGCCTGGGCTACAAAAGTGAGCTCAATGCCAGCCTGAACTGCATAGTGAGATCCTATCTCAAAAAGAAAAAAGAAAAATCAAATTTCTTTTGAAAAAGAAAAATCAAATGATTCTTCTGAGCTGAGGATGGATCCCAGAGCCTCCTGCATGCAAAGCTTTGTTCCAAGCTACACTCTGGCCTGCTGAAACTGAAAGGGTGTTTTTTTTTTTTTTTTTTTTTCATTTTTCTTTTTCAGTACTAGGAATAGAATCCAAGGCTTCAGGCTTATCAGACAATAGAGCTACATCCTCAGCCCAAATGTTTTAAAAGCATAATTAATGATAGCACTAATAATGTGAAATACTTAGCTGTAAAGCTAATAAAATATATATTATAAAACAGTGTGGATCAAAAAACTTGATATCATTAAGATATTAGATATCTAGGGCTGGTGGTATAGCTCAGCAGACTAAGTGCTTGCTTAGGGAAGTGCAGGGACCAGGGTTCGATCCCTGGCACTGCATGCTGTGCTGCCTGCTCTTGGATGTGCTGAGCCGGTGATGGAGTCTGGGCGTAGTGGAGCGCACCTGTAATCCCAGCACTTGGGAGGCAGAAAATACGAGGATCACTATGAGTTGGAGCTGCAGTAGTGAGACCCTGCACAAAAAAACCCACCAAAAACAAAACAGACAAAAAAGCACCTCAGCAGCTTTGTAGCTGCTTTTGAGACTGGGCGTGGTAGTGTGCCCCTAATCCTAGCACTTGGGATGCTAAACACATAAGAATCACTACGAGTCTCAGTCTGATCTAGTAGTGAAACCCTGACGACCTGTAGACCCTGCCCTAAATACAGAAAAAACAAAGACAAAAACAAAAACAAAAAAGCCCCCCAGAGGAGGCCTCAAGCTGATTAATTCCAAAACTTACTTTCCAACAACAGCATGGTACTAGAGAAAATTCAAACTGATTAACTGAAGAAAATTATAATACCCAGAAACTCTTTTCTCAACAGTTACAAAAGCAACTCAGGAGAGAAAAAGATAGCCTTTTTAACAAATGATTTTATTTTTGGGTTTTGAGGCAGTATCTTGCTCAGTAATTCAGGCCGGCCTTAAACTAGGTAGTCTAGGCTAGCCACTAAATTGCTGCAATCCTCCAGCCTCAGCCTCCAAAATGCTGGAGTTATAGGCACTCACCACCATGTCTTACACAACAAATGATTTAGAACAATTTTTTATCTCTATGTTCCCTGGTCCCCTCACCCAAAACAAGAACCCTGGCCTATAAGTAAGTATACCTTAAGAGAAAAACTAACTCAAAATAGATTATGGACTGAAAGTATAAAATGTAAAACAAAATATTTAAAAGAAAACTGGAAAAAAATCTTTGTAATCATTGGTTAAGCACAGAATGCCTAGACAAACCGAATCATGATTCATTTTAAAAACAGAATGATAAATGGGACTTCATAAAAAATTAAGCTGGGCCTGGTGGTACATGCCTATAATCCCAGTACTCTTGAGAGACTGAGGCAGGAGGATCTCAAGTTCAACTTGGACAACCCTGAAACTTAGTGATACCAGATATCAAAATAAAAAATTTAAAAACAGAACTGGGGATGTAGCTGAAAGGCCTTTGACTCAATCTCTAGTATTGGGGGTAGGGGTGGGGTGGTAGCAAAAGATACAAATAGTACAGACAATTCCATCTGGGACAAAATACATACAAATGGCATATCTAATTAAAATGCTTGGGGCTGGGGAGGTGGCCTGGGGTAGAGCTCTTGCCTTGAATGCACAAGGCCCCGAGTTTGATCCCCAGTACCACTAAATAAACATGACTGTACCCAAGACTATGTAGAAAGACAAGAATTCAAAAAGTTGTGTCAAAGGGGCCGGGGAGATAGCTCTGTGGCACAAGTGCCTGCCTGGCAAGCATAAGGTTGTGAGTTCAAACCCTGGTCCTACCAAAAATAAATAAATAGATAGATAAATAAATAAATAAATTTTAAAAAATAAAAAGACGTGCCAAGCCGGGTGTGGTGGTGCACACCTATAATCCCAACACTTGGGAGGCTGAGGCAGGAGGATCAGTGTGAGTTCAAGACCAGCCTAGCCTGGGCTACAAAAGTGAGCTCAAGGCCAGCCTGAACTGCACAGCAAGACCTTGTCTCAAAAAGACAATAGATAGATAGATAGATATGCCAAGGACCAAAAGGCTAGCTCAGTGGTATAGCACAACTGAGGCCCAGTGATCCATCCCCAGTACTGCAAAAACCAAAAACCATGTGCCATGAAACATTTGTTTAGGGGCTGATGGGGACAGCAGGATAGGAAACCCACTTAAAACAATTTGCTCCTCATTTATGCAACAGCTGGTAACACTGTATCCTGTTTCAAAACGATTTAATCTCTCTCTATGACTAGCTACTATTACTTGGGGAGTTTGGTAAAGTCCATTTATTCAGTGACTCCTGGGAGACCAGTAGCTATGTAGGCCTGGTCTTTCCCAAGACTGTGATAGTAACATAAATTACCCACTTTAATAATCAAGACACAATTCCAAAGAGGTTTCTTCTTAGCAGCCAACCCTGGTATCACAGACCACTGAGGGACCAGATTTATGGGCAGTTTTAGAGTGTTGCAGCAGGGCGACAGAACATCACCTCTAAATCTGTTGAGTGCTACTTCTGAGTTAGAATATGCAATATTTCTGTCCACACTTCAAAAAAATCAATTGGAAAATTTCATTTTACTGCTGTATGTGTGGAACCTGCTGGACTGAGGTGGCCTCACTACTGTCTCTAAAAGCTAGCTAGGACTATACTCTCACTCTTCCACTGTAGGCACATGTACCACACTGCGTATGAGTGAATAGCTTGGTTTCTCCTGGACCACTCTCTTACATTAACTCACTATTCCCCAGGCTCATAAGTGGGATGCTCTACAGGCAGCTCTTTTGTCCAAGACCATATATACATCAATAAAATGTTATAGGGCCAAGGGGCTGGGCAGATAGCTCTGTGGCACAAGTGCCTACCTAGCAAGTGCAAGGTCGTGAGTTTGAACCCCAGTGTCCATTCCCCCCCCTCCCTAAAAGTTATAGGGCCAGAGAAACCAATCACTTACAGCCTAGCCTGCTCAGTAACACAGGTATCATTACCACAATTGCTCCAAAGGGAAGGAATAGCTATCAAAATGGGCCCACTGGACCACTGTACATGAGTTTGGGTTTAGTAAAGCAAGACAGGTTGACAGCAAAGCCAAAGGCAACCAAGAAGACACAGGTCTGCTCTGTCAGTAGAAAACACAACACTGATCCCACCAGGGGCCCACACTTACCATAGTCACAGGTGGGCTGAGCGCTGGTATCTGAGTAAGTCGACTGCAAAGTGGTTTCAGATCCCTGGACAAAGCCTAAACAAATGTACAGGGTGGTTAATTTCCCCAAACAAGCCAAAAGAAAATGACTAAAATTGCCCTCTGTGTACACTTGCTGATAGGGCTCCCACTTAGTTGGAACACCACCAAAACCTCTCCATTCCACTTTAATTAGACCTCCAGACCATATTAACCAATGGAACGAGAGGCTGTGATTAACATGCTACTCCTTAAATCAGTAAACCATTTTGATAAATAAGTACCCCAATTATCATTTCAAATTTATTTATGTTTTCCCTCTCTCTCTCTCCCGTCTCCCGTCCCCTGTCCCTCTCCCTCCCTCCCCTGTCCCTCTCCCTCCCTCCCCCCTGGTAGTACCAGGGATTGAACTCAGGTTCTTATGCTTGCCAGATAAGCACTTATTTCGCTGAGTTATCTCCGTGGCTCCCTGTCATTTAATTTAATAAGGAAAATACTTCTATTAAATCACTGTAAGGTAACTTCCAATTTGACCAAGGATGAGGGTTAGTTCTGAAGTGATGTTAAATCATATAATACACCCTCCACCTGCTCTAATCTGAAAGAAAAGTTGCTTTATATTTTGCTTCTCCCTTTTAAAGTGTGTATTACTTATTTTGTTGTACTAGGGATAAAACCCAGGGCCTTGCACATGCTAAACAAATGCTACCTCTAACATCCACAGTGCCAGTGATGTTTAACCTTTTTTTATTCTTTTTGAAACAGGGTCTCGCTATGCAGTTCAGGCTGGCATTGAGCTCACTTCTGCAGCCCACGCTGGTCTCGAACTCACTTCAATCCTCCTGCCTCAGTTTCCCAAGTGCTGGGAGTATAGGCATGCGCCACCATGCCCAACTTAGTTTTGTTTTTTGAGATAAGGTCTTGTTACATAATTCAGGTTGGTCCTAAACTCACTATGTAGCTCAAGATGGCCTTGAACTCACGGCAACCTTCTTGCCTCAGCATCTCAAGTGCTGGGGTGACAGGCATAAGTCACAAAATCCAGCCCATACCTATTAGTATTATTTTTTTAAAAAAACTTTATTTATTTGTTATGGCCAGCCTAGCCTATCCTGGAGGTGGGCTGGCGCACGATGTGGTGCAAGAGATTGAACCGTGGTCCCTGCGGTTGCCAAAGCTTGCCTAAGCAGGAGCTTCAGACCGCTGACCTATCTCACTGACCATATACCTATTATTTTTTAAAGGTAAGTATTTGGTGTTTGGCATATTTATATGAAAATAAACATCACATCACATAGAGGATAAATCTCTGTCTTTTGTGTATGTGTGTGGTACTGGGGATTGAACCAGGACCCTGCACTTGCCAGACAAGCGCTTGATCTACTGAGCTATCTCCCCAGCCCCTTACCTATCTCTTTCTTTGGTATCAGGAATGGAACTCAAGACCTTGTGCTTGTCACTGAAGTGCTTGTGCTGCTGAACTATACCAGCCCAAGGGCAAATATTTCCAATCCAAACACTGAAAGTTTTTGAGTTATGCCACCATGCCCCAAGTAAATATTCTGCATCTGACATGGACAATGGCTTGCCGTCAAAATGAGGTGCACTAAATACACATACACACACACATACACATACACACACACACACACACACACACATTTTTCAAACTCAGGACACTGTGCTTACGAGGCAGATACTAAATATATTTCATAGAAGTAACTTCAGGCTATGTGCAGAAGGTGCAAATGAAAAGGGTGAGACAGCTCAGTGGTGTAAGTACCTGCCTCAAATGCACAATGTCCCAAGTTCAATCCTTGGTGCCAAAAGGGGGAGGGGTGAGTTTCATGTGTAGAGTTGGGCCCAAAGGTATCTCACTAGGCATATGAAATTCAAATAGCAAAATAAATTTTTTTTTTAATTTTATTTATTTATTTATTTGTTTGCTTGTTGTGTTTGTTTGTTTCTTTATTTATTCATTTTGTGGCTGGCTCAGCCTGTCCTGGTGGTGGCGCTGGCGCAGCATGTGGTGCCGGGAATCGAACTGCAGTCCCCGAAGTCGCCTGAGCCCTCCTAAGCAGGCGCTTTAGACCACTGAACCATCTCGCCGGCCCCGCAAAATAATTTTTGAAATCTGAAACACTCCTAGCTCCAAGGATTTGGATAAGGGATACTCGACCTGTAATGATATAAGTTACCATCTATCTAAACTCAACCTTGGTGTGATGGTACAAGCCTTCGAGCCCAGTACTTGGGAAGCTAAGGAAGGAGGTTTGACATGAGTTGAAGGCCAGCCTAAATTACAGAGACTTTATCTCAAAAACAAAAAACCAAAACCCCCCTAAAACTTCTCAAACTGCTTCTGCACTGAAAATTGTGTTAATGCCAAGTACGAAAGCTTGAAAATCTGTCAGAAACAACTGCTCTTGGGGACTGGGAGATAGCTCCATGGCACAAACGCCTGCCTAGCAAGTGCCAAGGTCGAGAGTTCGAACCCTAGTCCCACAAAAAAAGAAAAACAGTGGTACAAGCAAATTCATCATGTTGATGGTGCACACTTAAAATCCCAGCACGCAATTCAGGAAGGTGAGGCAGAAGTGACCAAAGTTCCAAAGCCAACCTAAGGTACATCGTGAGCTCAAGGACAAGTCTGAATTACGGTGAGAACTTATCTCAAACACCAAAAAAAAAAAAAAAAAAAAAAAAAAAAAA
>PVKN010010663.1:0-22397 GCA_004027915.1 Capromys pilorides
CCATTAAGAGATGCAAGCACTTCAACTGGGAGGAGACAAGAAGAGAAAGAGCCAAATGAACCAGTTCTAACCTGCGGCTTAACTTTAAGGAAAAATGTTGAAGCTATAGAAAGAGTAGCTGTAGGAAAGTAAATGCAGTAGTAACCACAAAAAGAAAAAAGAAAAAAGAATTCCTTTTAAAGGATGCAGGAAATCAATCATCAAACCCAAACAATTTCTATTTTATTTATTATGTTCTCCAAGGTGAGGATTTTTAAAACTGTAATAAAAGATAGAAGTAAGGCACAGATTCTGTTATATCGTCGAGATGCATTCAACAAAATGTAAGTTTTATCTGATATTTTCATTTTCATCTAAAACACTGAGCTAAGGAAGCCATCACTTATTGCTGTAAGTAGGTATTTCAATGTGTGTTCCCTACAGATTGTTTTAATCATGATTCTTATAATTCAAGTGGGGTAACTCAGTAAGCAAAAGCCTTCAGGAATGGCACTTTAGCAACTATAGGCTTGAGTGTATTTGTTACAAATTAGAACACAACACCATATTTTTAGAGAGTGGACCACTACCGTGTGTGTGTGTGTGTGTGTGTGTGTGTGTGTGTGTGTGTGTGTGGTAAAGGTCTCACTCCTGTTTTCAGCTTCCCCAGTGCTTGGGTTACAGGTGTGAACCACTGCATCACATCTCACTGGCTTCAAGATACTCTTCGAATTTAGGAGGTGGGAGGAAGAATGACATTTGCACATTAGAATTTTGTCAGCAAAACCTATATACATGAAGGCTATATTTCCACTAATTGGTAATATTACCTCAAGAATTTTCATCCCTTACTCCTTATTTGCAGGAGTTTTCTATAACATTGTTATCTTCCTAACTTTTCTACCCATTTTGAGAGCCAACTTTTACAAATAAGTATAAATCAGGGGAATCAGCCCCGGTAACATGGAAAATTATTCTGAACAATGCATAATATCATGGCAAGCTACCAAATCACTGAGAAAATGCCAAAAGGAAGTCATTTGGTTCTAAATGTGAATGATGAGGATGTTAGTTCACAATGACCAATCAAAACATGTTATATTAGGACTCCCAAGAGAACACCCCTTAAATACAGCGAAGGTCATGAACGTTAACGATTTTATCAGCATTGGAGCCCTTCCCAATTGGCAGAGTGCATGCTTCTTTTACAAACCAAATTTCCCTACTTGCCTTCCATGTGGGTCAAAGACCATGAACAGAGCAGGCATTTCTGAGCTAAGTCACAATTTCTGATATGTGTCTCTTGAAATAGAATGACACTCTTTAAAAAAGATGCTCAACAGGAGAGCAACAAACTGAACATCAAGGTGCATCCTGGCAGCCCCAGCACTCTGGAGGCTGAAGCAGGAGGATCATAAGTCTAAGTCTCGCTCCAGAATCAGCGTCTTTTTCAATGATCAAATCATCAAATAAAATCAAGATCTAGAGTCAATCTCCTTTCCTTAAGCCAAAATAAAGAAAATAAATAACAACCAATATTTGTTTATGCTTTTGCAATTTACAAAATGAGTTCAGACTCATACACACTTGCTCAGAACATGCTTGAGGTCTAGGCACGTGTTACAATTCTCATTTAAAGATTAGAATATTATGGCTGATAGAAGCTAAGCCACATGTCCACATCACATAGAACTAGTTTTCTGATACCAGGTTTAGTGCTTTGTCTGCTAATGTGCTGTGACAAGTGGAGAGACAACTTAAAAGCAGAATGCCAGGAGAGGAAAACAAATCTGGGCCATAAACATTTAGAAGACATTAGAAAAAGTTGGTGGAAGGTCAGTTACACAATCTGAAACATTTTCTTAAAGATATTTGGCCTCTTCCTGATTAGGAGGTAAATATAATCCTGAGCAAGGGAAGAGAGGAAAACAAGCTGTATGTGTCCAAGCATTCTCCTGGCTAGCAACTCTCACAAACACTTCAGCAGGAACCAGCTAAGAGACAGGCTGGAGCCCTATGTGTTCCCCCAGGGAATTTTTGGCGCGATTCCCCTCCTTGTCCAATGTTGCGCACTAGAAGGTCAGATCTGATAGGATGGCCTATATCATATCTCCTCTATTTTCTTTTTGTAGATTTCTGTACTTCTTCAATTTTCCCCTGTGCTTCTCTGTGATCCTTCCATATCAGGAAACATTTAGCTTCACCTTTGGGTGTTTCCTCATTGGGAAAACATGGGGGAGTTTTTTCGAGAATTTCTTCAGCAAAGCCATTGTCATCACTCTTCATAATCTAAGAGTACAAGTGCCATCATTTTTTAACTATACAGAGCACATGCCCAAACATGAAATGCTTACCTGTGGGCCAAGGACCCTGAGGCCTAGCAATCTGTTCCACAGTATAAACAGATGTTTAGCAGATCATCATTAGAGAACAAAAGAGTTACAACACCTTTGAAAAAAAATCTTATACATTATAAAAGGAGATTTGGGAGTGTGGGAAGTTACTATGCTTTGAATATGAACCTTTTTTTTCTTTTTTTTTTTTTTTTTTTGGTAGGACCGGGGTTCAAACTCATGACCTTGCACTTGCCAGGCAGGCACTTGTGCCATGGAGATATCTCCCCACCCTCTGAACCTTCTTAATGTAATTCTCAAAATGCTTCCTTCAGTCACAAGGGCAGGGTCAGCACAGGGAGGGACAGTGAACATTCCAAGCCCTATGGGAAGCATGTATTCTAGAAGCAAGGAGAGCCCTGAAGCAAGGTGACGCCACCACCAGTAACTATGCACAATGGACTCTGCAGTGGCCACATTCCACTCCCTGAGGACTGAAGTTGGAAGACAGCTGTGCATTTGACACAGGGAAAACAGTCGTGCTTTAAATCTGGCAGATCTTGCAAGAACTGGCTGTCCTACTGCTGAAGACTAAAACTAGATCCGTGTCTGTCATTATGCACTAAGCTAAAATCAAAATAGATCGAAGACCATAATATTGAAACAGAAACACTAAATTGGCTGGACAAGAAAATAGGTAGAACTGTTGACGTAGCTGTAAGCAGAAACTTCATAAACAAAACTTAGATCACATGGGAAATATTACAGAGAATCAACAACTGCTATCTTACCTTATTAAAAAGATTTTGTACAGCAAAGGAAATCACCAAAACGTGAAAAGACAAACTCGTAGAATGGGGGAAATTATTATTATCATTATTATTATTATTGTTATTACTATTACTATTATTTTGTATTCAGTACTTGGTCTACAGGGTCTCACTACACAGATCACACTCTTAGTGATCCTCCTGTTTTCATCCTCCCTAACGATCAGATTACAGGTACATGCCACCACGCCCAGTCTCAATCACCTTCTCATTGTACACCCCAGGGGCAGGCCCAGCACAGCTTGCGGTGCCAGAGATTGAAACCCAGTCCCTGAGCTCTGCCTAAGCAGGCCCTTTAATCTGCTGAGCTATCTCGCCAGCCCAGAGTAGGGAAAAATTTTAATCAGTTGTCCTCAGACAAAGGACTAATATTTAGAACATATAATGAGCTATAAAAAAATTAATCAGATCCCTAAATTCAATGACCCAGTTCAAAACTGGACACTTGAGATGAATATACACTTCTCAGATAAATAAGTGTAAATGATAAATAAATAAACTAACATTTTTTTTCAATATTATTGATCATTCAAGAGACAAATTACAATCCTGAGATTCCATCACACTCCAGGAAGAATGGCTATTATTAAAAAAAGTCAATGCTAGTGGAACTATGGGAAAAATGGAACAAGTCTCCATTGTGAGTGGAAGTGTAGACCTTGCAACCACTGTGGAAATTCTTCAAAAAACTAGGACTAGAGGTCCGATTTTACCCAGCTATTCTGCTTCTTAGTATTTTCCCAAAAGAATTAAAAGCATCAGACCACAATGACATATGTGCCCATGTTTATAGCAGCACAGTTTGTAAGAGCTAAATCTTGGAAGCCACCCAAATGCCCATCGACTGATAAATGGATAAAAAAGATGAGCTTTGTTTTTGTTTTTGTATAATGCAGCACTACTTTGCCCTAAAAAAAGCTGAATAAGCTGTTGCTAAATGGATGGACCATGACCCCATACTGTTCAGTGAAATAAATGGACCACACCTGTGTAAATGTCACATTGTCCCACTGGTGTGAGAAACAGAAAATGTAAATAAGAACTACAATGTACAAAGATATGGTGAAATGAGAAGAAACTGTTCAAAAGGAAGGGGGAACTAGGGAAGGGCCAGTGGAAAACAAGGAAGGGAAAACAAAAAAATGAGAAAAGAAGGATAAAACGGAAATAAACAAAACCTTGTAAATAAGAAAGGGAAGAGGGGTTAAAGGGAGGAGAGGGGTAGAGGAGGAGGGAAAAGACAAATCAAAGTTTGTTATGTTTAGGTACAAAATCCCTATGATGAATGTGATCTAATGATGTAATACCTAAACTGTACCAATAAAATTAATTTTTTAAAAACTCAAAATAAATCCAGCAGAAATGTGAATGCACCATTCTTCCAATTATACAGAAAGCACAATCCAGGTAAATGTGTTCCGGTCAATGTGTCCACTGAATTAAGTGGGGTCTGTCTGAGGAGTACTTAGTTAAAACCTGGCTCCATCCAGTATTTCCTAAATAAAATTAATCATTTTCAATCAGTAACTTATTCTATGCATTTCTGGAATACTGTAATCCATCCGTTCCTCCCATCTGGGATATGCACTACATGAGCCATCTGACACCCTTGGGAGAAGGGCAGTGTCACAGGACTGAACCTGCTGGGAGTGGAATGGAGTGGGCTCCTGCTGACTGCTGTGGAGGGAGGCTACCTCGTGGTTCAGACTGGAACGGGAAAGTGAGATAAACCTCCTGTTACTGCAGGGCCTGATCTACATCCTACATCAAAGAGCCTTACGGAATTATCTTACGTCTCATGGCCTTGTCTTCTCCCTGGATTTCGATCATCTCTAGGATATAGAATAAATGGATGCATACTGAATAAGAGCTGTCTCCAAGGCAGTCACGAGGTGGTTTAAGACAACATTCTGAGTTACACAAGGCTTTGTTATGGAGAGTTGTGCTCATGGAGCAGGAAACTCTTCAGTAAGGGAAAATTCTTTTTTCCCAAAACCACTGTGAAGAATAGAATGAGTCAAGTGTTTGCAGCATGACTTCATGCTTCACAGTACATTAGAGTGTACTTCATGAAGAAAACAGAAACAATTTAACACCAAGAACTTAAATTTTCACAGAAAACCCTGAAGAGCAGGGCGGAATCAGTTCCAAAAACACCTTTAAATTACCTAAACACTTTGAGAACCTTTCCTTGCTCACCACTCAGGTGAAAGATATTATTAGATGTAAGCTAGTACTGTAATCCTGAGAACTGGGTCATTTCTGGGCCCAGAGTGCTGCCCAGTTTGGGTGCATTTTGTGGACTGAGGGTCTAATAAGTAGTAATGTGTCCAGTTAGGAGGACAGCAAGGCATAGAGATTAAGGCACGGAGGGATTAAGTAGTTGGCTCAAGTTCTGCTACAGCTGAAAAACTGCAGAGCCAAGCTGCTGAAGATGACTCTAAGCTTCTACTGTTGAAGACTAAATTCTGCAAGATATAATTAATTGAGAGTTAAAAACCAGTACGATTGCACAAGCAGTCCCCAAATAAAGAATTGCAGCTGACAGCCACAGAGGCACCAACCTGTCTTCTTTCGAAACCCAGGCATTCCTTTCCTCAGACTCTGAGTCTATCCTTTACACCATGAAAAATGATTACCCATGCTATTTGTTAGTAGATCATGGCTGCATAGTGGGGAAATTTGTAAAATCTCAAATATTGACAACTGTAAGTAGGGTGTGGGAAGGTAGCTCAGTAGCTTAAGCACCTGCCTGAGAAGTGCAAGGTCCCAAGTTTAATCTCTGGTACTGCATGTGGGACCCACCTGGAAACTGAGTGCCGTAGCACAGGCCTATAATTCCAGCACTGAGGAGGCTGAGACAGGAGAACCACTACAAATCCAAACTGTGTAGCTAGACCCTGTATCAAAAACAAAACACATAACTGTAAATAAATGCTCAAATCTGAAACTATAAGTAAAACCACCAGCAGATTTTATCACAATGTGACACTATTTTTTTTCTCTTTCCCCATAAGGCAAGCCCAAAGCAATGACAGGACTAGAGAGTACTGCTGGCTACCCATTGTACTAGCCATGTAATTTGGGTCAGTACATGAGCTCAGCAGCTTTTATGCAATGAAGCTACAGTAGTTTCCAGGCTGACCATCAATCAATGCATTTAAATCACTCTATGCCACTGCATGTGCTTGATGCTGTCACAGCGAGTCCCTCAGAACATCCGGGAAATAGACTTGGAAAATCGCTGCTTACAAATTCACTCCTTTCAATGCCAGCCAACACACTGGGTGACAACCAGCTGAGAAGGCCATGCCCTTTCCCACCCTAACTTTGGGCTTTACTAGAATTGACCTCACTTGCCCCAGAGCAGGCAAAGCACAAAAGCATCTTAGGCTGAAGGGAGCTGAGGGCAACCATTGTGCTCTCCTAGCACTGTGTTAGGAACGCATGCGCAGGCCCCGAACTTACAGTCTTTCAGGACCCAGGAATATTTCTCTAAAGCTTAAACTGCTTTCTGTATGCACACTGATTATACTCCAGTGACCCAGGGTTGTCACTGAAATATTTCTTTGAGCTATGCAAGAATTGTATCCTTGTGTCATTTTATGACTGGAAGAGATGGAAAACTCACCTGGTTCGTGGAAGTTTCGGTACCCTTCATCCAATTTTTGCAAGATGCTCCTCCCTGGTGTTTCTTTTTCTGGGCGGTTGTGGCTGTGGCTGTGCCTTGCCCTTGGGTGGCGTGAGCACCGCAGACATCAACCCTCTTCGCTCTTTGGTACCGAAGCCAATGATGCCTGATGAGGCTTCACTTCAGGGACTTGGATGCTTGAAGGGTTGACACGAATGAAGTTCAACACTTAATGGAATATGTCCTCGCTGACAAAAATCTTTCATTAATTCAAGGCACTATACTTTTTATGGAAGTTATTTGGTATCATAACACGATCTTGATGGGTACAGAAATTCTTACATATAGTTAGAGTTTTGAGCCCTATTTATATACACTAGAAGATTATTAATGTTTATGTATTAATAACAGATATAATTTGATTAAATATAATCATTTTAATATGTAGCATTGGTTTGGGAATGAAGTCATGGCTGGTAAAGAAACCACTAGCTGGAAGCTAAAATGTTGTAAGTCTGTATTTTCAAGCTGTAAACTTTTAGTAAATGTCAACTTGAAACAAACGGAAATACACAGTGTACTCAGTGAACTAAGGACTTAAGAAGAGACTTGTAAATGTATACTGGGAGGTGATATTTGTTTTGGACAGTATTTGGGGAAGTATGGAGTCTGAGTCAATAAGTGACTATCCAGACCCATGTTCTGCCACTCCATGAAGAACATGTGAAAAACTTTGTTCTTCTACACAAGTGAAACTTCGGCCATCTTTGTTACCAGGGCATATATAAGCTTATCTTGACTAATACATAATTAAACCTCATTGTACAGGTGAGAACGTTGAGAGATTTAATGCATTGTCCAATGTTTCAAAGTTATAAACACAAAGCTGAGATCAACCAGTCTGTGTCACTTTGGATCAGAATGTGTTCTTTTTTGGCACCACACACAACACATGCTAAGCAAGGAGCTTTTTCTTCCTTGAGCCTGAACAAATTCCGTGCAGA
Source organism: Capromys pilorides (assembly GCA_004027915.1). Lineage (NCBI taxonomy): Eukaryota > Metazoa > Chordata > Mammalia > Rodentia > Capromyidae > Capromys > Capromys pilorides. The sequence continues at coordinate 7,778 of PVKN010010663.1, forward strand.
TGTGGAGTGGATGTCCTTTGGCCTACTGAGCCTATCCTGAGAAGACAGAGGATTTGCTCAAGAAGAAAAGAATTGTAATCTAACATTCCAGTTCAAGGAGGAGTAAGCAGAAACAAAAACCCCCTACAACAGGAAATACACACTTGTTACTTTTATAGAAACCAGCAGAGGAGAACTGTCAGCTGTTTCTGTGACTCTCAAAGTCAACACTGAAGGGTGGGAACTCTGTGAACAAGAAACAAGTAAACACTCAAACATGAAAGATAAACCTTGTACCTGGCACACAGCGCATCAGACTCTTCTGCATCTGCCAAGGAACATGTAACTCTCCATGTGTTCATGTCGTGACTCCTACTTAGCAAAGCCACAACAAAAGTTTGAGGTCAGTTGCAATATCTGATCTATCTTGCCTGCCTTGGTTTGCGTATTGGAATAATAAAAGTCCTTCCAAGAGAGCAAAGGACTGTTCTTATGTGTTGCCTGCCGAGTTTTCATACAAAATAGGTGTTTCTCATAACAGTGTTCAACAAGGCCTCCCCTGGAGCCCGGCCCCATCAATTTCAAGTGTAGAGAGACTCTCCACCTATATCGCAGCAAAGTCACAAGTTGTTTAAACCAACATGGGTCCCCAGGGGAATACAAAATACTACTAAAAAATAAGTTTTTAGAAGAGATGATCAGAGTCTCATTTTTCTCTCCATAATGAGAAGAACGAATGCTCCTTAAGAGGTGTAATGAATGAATAAAATTATTTTATAAAACATACTTTAATAGACTCCTCCTCCATGGAAAAAAAAGCAAGACTATATGAGTAAAATGATCACGGCTTTAATTTTATGACTAGGCTTTCTTCCTCTATTATGAGTTCATCTTTGGCTACAGAAAACTGTGAATGAGTTAGTGGAGACACCACTCTCTCACCCCAAAGTTTCAGCTTTCCTGCTATTTTTTTTATGAAACCCGACTGATCACCCTCTAGTCAGGCTCTGCTGACGATGCCCAATCACTTTGGAGAGCACAGCTGACAACACTAGCGTGACGCACAGCCGAGGAGAAAGCCACTGCGCTCCCTCTGGATCGAGCAAGCTTTGTTTCTTGTCTTCACCTTTGTAGTGAATATTTTGGATTTATTCATATGTGTATGATGTTTTGATTCACATATATGTTGTGTAATAAAATCAGGTTGATTAACATCTTTATCATTTTAAACTTTTTATCATTTCTTCAAAGTAAAAATATTCAAAACCTTCTAAAGATATCTTTTGATTCACAAAAAGTTATATTTACTAACAATGAAAAAGTATATGAAGAACTCTTTGAGATTTTATTTTAGATTCAGAGAAAAGGAAAAACACTACAGATCTGGCTATTTCTCTATAGAAAGATGAAAGCCAACCTTACCAGAGAAACAGAGGATTTCAAATCCTGAGAACTAACTGAACTCAATTTTCTGTACATCAGAGGTTTGACTAAGTCATTTTGCTTTCATTCATCTGTTAAAATCTTACTGAGTCCTGGTGTTTCCAAACATTGTGATGACACCAGGAACACAAGAAGGACACTGGTCAAAATACAGATCCTACCTTCAAAAATTCTAAGACATGTTAGGAGGATTAAGTACCATATGTGTGAACTCTGGAATTTTTAAAGTAGTACATAAAAATCTGTAATCATTCCTTTATGTCCAAGTCATACGTTTTTAGGATATTTGCCTTTTGTGTGATTCAGATTTCTCAGTTTGGGAGACCGTTTGAAACTTTCTGTGGTAAAATTAAAATTACTACTCCTGAATGAGGATCCAGCCTTAAAGGGAGTGGCACTAGGACAGGCCCAGATGGGGGCAGAACTGCCACAGGGGCAGGGGCTGCCGGAGGAGAGGAGGAGCAGGCCTGTAGTTCTAGTCCAGGTAGTAAAGAAGTCACAGCCTGGTGCCACCTGCATGCTCCTGTTGCCTGTACATCCTGCCCATGTAGCTACTTTTCTATAATAGGAAACTTCTAAATGGAAAGCACTCAAAGAATTCATCACTTTTTAAAGAAATGAACGAGTTATCTTTGAGCAGAACCTTTTTTTTTTTTTGTACTGGGGATTGAACCCAGGGCCTTGCACTTGCCAGGCAAGCATTTATTCTACTGAGCTATCTCCCCGGGGTGAGCAAGATATCTTTGAAAGATATGTAAGGGCCAGCCAAATAGCTCAGAGGATTAAAGCTCCTATAAGCAGACACATGCACCAGGGGTTCTTTCCCAGTCCTGCAGTGCCAGCCCTGCCCTGGGGGCGCCCTGAGAAGGCAATTGAAACTGGGCGTAGTGGCACACTTCTGTAATCCCAGCTCTTGGGAGGCTGTAAACAAGCGGATTACTACAAGTCCTATCTACTAGCAAGATCCTGAACACCCTGTAGACCCTTCCCTAATATACAAAAAAAGAAAAAGAAAGATTTACAAATACTTTTATATCCGTTTAAACTAGGACATAGTATAGCTAAGATAAGTAGGAATACCGATTCTGAAAGGACTATCTGTTGGTGGTTAGGAAAATTTGCTTCTGGGGATCTGATTCTGAAACACTGAGGAGACTCAGAGCTGGTAAGCTGAGGGCCACGTTGGAAGCTCACATAGAAACAGTAGTCCAAGGCCTTCCTGCCACTCTGGGAGTCTCTGCTGTGGGGATTTTTCAACACCTGGCTACAACTGGGAAGGTGGAAAAAAATTAGATGAGTAGATAGACACTGACTGATGGCTCACCACAAGCTGAGACAGTTAAACTTTGTGAAAGCAGAGACACACCAGAGAGGACCAGCAGTTTTGATTAAAAAGGAATGCTATCCATGGTGGTTGAAAATTGTCTCATCTCTAGCGTGATGTTGGTAAACTTCCCAAACATTCACTAAGAACAACTGCAGCCAAAAACATATGCTAATAGCTACCTGGCAGTACATACAAAGACTATTTCATTAGTACTTCTTTGACATAGATAAAACTAACTAGCATCATATGGTCCAGAAGTTGAAATTGTGCACAAAAATTATCAGTCTGCATTGGTTAGCAGATATCTGTGTGACAACATTCAACCACAGGTATCATAAACCACTATAGCAAAATAAACTAAAATAGTCTTAAGAAATTTTGCTATGTTCATTTTACTCATGGGGCCTTTCCTCAACAGATTGTCACATTTTTAATCATTTGGAACTTTTTTAAAGAAACAGTATTCTGTAGTTGAGAAGTAACAATTGAATTATTTAAATAAACTTCAACAATGTTGTTTATAAAGACAGCAAATGGCATTTAGTGTGTGGAGAGATTTATCGCTTGGAGGCTATTTATCACTTGGACAGCAGTTAATGCTAACAGGACATACTTTTGTTGGTGGTTATCATTCAGTAGTAGATAATGCCTTTTCCATATGGAAGGCCCTACTTTTGAACTCCACAATAACAGCAACAATCATAACAAAAGACTAAAGTATTTATTTTACTCAAATATTTTCATTTTGACCTGTAAAAGGCAGTTTCCTGTGGTTCACCCAGATTCCAGATGTGAAACTTACCCAAAGTATCAGACTTTAACAGGCTGTTCCTGAATTTTTGGACTTCTTCAGCAAAATATGTGGAACAATCTAGATTGTGTCTGTGTAAAAAAAAAGATATTTAGGAATCAGCCACGTGAAGATCTGGGTAAAGGGTGTATCTAGAAAATGAGATGCCTCTGCAAAGTCCCCCCAGTTCTTCAGAAAATATTTATGAATAAAGAAAAAGAAGATGTGTTTCCAACATGGAAGGCCATCTACACAGCAGGCAAGACTCAGTGACTGCTTCTAGATGCTAGTTATTCTGTTACACAGATCCAATTTCTTCTGCTGTAGTCTTTCCAGTCCAATTCTAGAAATTAAAAAACGTGAGACATTCCTGTGCTACCAACAATACTGAGTGGCTTCTTCATGATTTCGTACCTGAGTTCCAGGTATTTTTCACGGTATCTGGAGATTCGCTTGGGAGAAAGGAATGAAGGTGGTTCTCTTCATGCCGCTGCATACAGTCTGCTAAGTCTGCCTCATGAGAATGAGGAGCTTAAGGAAACCAGTGAAGGAAGGGTGCTGTGGATGGAATTTACCTGAAGAGGGAAATCAAGGGCCGTGGGAATGGAAATCACCTACAGTAGAACCTATTGTATGTTATGTGTTGGTGCCAAAAGAAATGACCTGATGAATGTACCTTAGGAGGACTCACTGAGGTCTCTCTCCAAGTGAGCCCAGAGCCTCAGAAGTCTCTTCTTTTTATTCAGGGCTACCATAAGGAATGTGCTAACTGGTAACACTTCAAGCAGGGGAGGAGACAACCATTAACATCACAAGCAAGGGAACAAAGAAAAGGGCACCCGCAGGATGAGCCTCTATCTGTAACCTTGAGTTCCAGCTTTCTGGGACTCCCAGGCAACAAAAGCAGCCCTCCCTAGGCTCTGTCCATTGCACTCTGCTTTTAGTGATATCAATTGGCCTTCAGTATTATCTCTATGTTACTATAAAAACCAACTCTGAGCTCCAGGATCAGGACCTCTGGATAAATTCATTCACACTGAAGAGAGAAAAAAAAATGTAGCCCTTCATTTGAGGGGTCCCACAGCATGAGCAAGGTACAGTAAGGCAGAACTGTGATGCCTATAACTGAGTTGAACCCCTTGGCCAGAGGCTGAGGGCTCCATCACTTTCACATCGCCTGCCTCAGTCTTGGATGAACCAAAGCCTCTATCCAGTGTTTTGGTCAACCCTGCCTTGCTGCCAAGAGAATGGAGCTTCTGATTTAACTCAAACTGACAGAATAGCAGGGGTTCGAGCAGGGTTCAAACACAGGATAAGGGTGTGGCTTAATGGTAACAGAGCACAAGAGCAATGACTTGGGCAGAGTAAAAGAATTTGATGTTCTATAGTTAATTAGTCCCTGAAGAGTAAATAGTAGTTTTACGGCCATCTATCTGTTTTCCTTAGACCTTTGGTCAGATTTTAGAGCAGGATGCCATGCTCTCATTGAAAACAATCAGTGGATATCCTGCCCAACAGAGGGGTCCAACCCAATAGATGGTTTGGCTGGTCCACTGGCATGGGCAGGAAACCCAAACAGAAGCAGTGAAATGTGATGAGACCAGAAAAGGAAATGTGAGGAGTATTTTGCTATTCCAGTGATCTTCCCTACCACCTTCTGCAGGAGGTGGAGATTCAAGCTACAGAAACAGGCCTGTGGCTTTTGTGACTACATGAAAGAGCTGTGCTTGAAACTGGCATTACTGGGTATGAAATAGTTTTAAATCCGTAACTCTTTTATTTAGGAGTTCTATGGATTTCTAAGAAAAAGGAGAAATTTTTGTACACGTATGGATGTGCCAAGCAGCACAGTGTTCTTATATCTCTTTCCCAGAAAAGAAAGAAAAGCTTCTAAAAGGAAGCTTGGTAGAAAATGTCATATGAGTGTCAAAATTGAAAGAGTGGAGATGAAGGCTGCTACATCTTACCTCTCCTATCTCCCTGAGGTAGCTGAGGTCTTGACTGCAAGAGAGATTAAAGAGTGGCATTGAATTGCCATTTTTGTTTCATCAAGTATGTAATGCCTAGCAATCAGCTCAGACATTGTCCAATTGCATAGTATGAGCCTAGAATGCCGATGGCCACTGTACACATACACATGCACATACAGCAGTACATATACAAGGTCATCAGCCAAGCTAGTAACAGCATCAAAAACCAGTGAAAAGCGGACCTTTCCAGCACCTGTAGTGTGTGGGGTCTTTCAGTTGGTGGTACAACCAGTATGCTTTCACTTCCTGTTCATTTTCCTGTTCTGAGTACTTGCTAGCCTTTTTCACTTAAAGGACGACTGCCCTAAGAAACAGGCTGAGAGAGTCCAGATAATGTTTAAATCATCTATCTCAAAACAAACAAAACACCCATATCTATAGAATACCTGTGTACTATACCCCTCTCTGAGGAGAGGTACACAGGTATTCTATAGATATTTTACTGGGCTTTCCAATTCCTTCACCACAAAAACATAAATATTCTCAGTTTCAAACTGTAATAAGTCTCATATTTCTGACCACCCACATTCTACTCTCAAATTCATCCAGTACCCTTTTTTTTTTTTTTTTTTAACGTATTTGGTTCAGGGTCTCACTACTCAGATTGCACTCATCATGGTCCTCTTGTTTTCAACCTCCCTGGCACTGGAATTACAAGCATGCACTACCATGCCCAGTCTCAGTTGCCAGCTCACTGTGCCAAGGCATGGTACATGTAGCATGGGATACCTGGAATCAAACCCCAGTGGGGATCAAATCCCAGTCCTTGCACTTGCTTAAACAGCTGCTTAGTTGGCTGAGCTATCTCACCAGCCCTTGATCCCATACCTTTAATAAACTTTTATTTTTTTCTTTTCTTCAATTATTATTTTTTTAGTAAACTTTTCTTATGTCTCTTACAGACTTGTCCTATAAATTCTTTTTCAGTGATAGGAATTAGTAAATCTGCTACACAAATGGTAGGTTAAGTTGCTTATTTCATCTTTGGATATCTGTTAAACCTAGCCCAGGAACAAGTCCTATTGTTGTAGTTGTTGTTGTTGTTGTTATTATCATTATCAGTGGTGGTGGTGGTGGTGGTGGTGGTGGTAGCAGTAGGGATTAAACCCAAGGCCATTGCACTGAACTAAATACCAACCTCTTTCGATATTTTATTTTGAGACAAGGTTCTTGCTAGGTCATTATGTTGCCTAGGCTGGCTCAAATGTATGATCTTCTGCCTCAGTCTCCCAGGATACTGAGATTCAGGCGGGCACCAGCACACCTGGAAATTCTTTCATATTTCTTCTCATAGTAATGACATTGTTGTAGGCAGCCAAATTAGATAGAAATATTATAGGCAGTAAGATAGGGCCAGGCCCTCGAGGACAATATGGAAAGCAACTTGACTATACAGCTTTGCAAGAGACAGGCACCCCAGTTGTGGGCCAGCCCTTGAAATAAAAGAGTAAAGAAATGCAGCCACCTACTTCCTTAAAGATAAGTATCAGGGATTGATAGTCTAAATAAGTATCAATCACCCTAAAAGAGCCTAAATTAATCAGGAACTCAACCCTAACAGGAAGAACCCTTATTCCGTATTCATGCCCACTTGCTATATGACTTGCTTCCCAGTTTGTTCCTGATTTAATCAATTTTACCTGAACAATGGTGCTTGTAATCTCATTGGTCGACCATAACTTTGTCCCGCCTCATGACCACCTAAGCAAATTCTCCTGGTTTTCACCTTAGGTCTGCCTTATCACATGGTTTTGCCCTATTAGATTCCTAAAAAAGACAATTTCCCGGGCAACTCACCAGCGTCTCCCTTCTGTTCCCCTCTTGGACAGAAGCTTTCTTTCCCAATAAATATTCTATTCTAAACCTCTGTCTCGTTCCTAAAATTCATTCTTCAGTTTTAGAGAACGCAAACTCGTTCAAGTGTCTTTCAGGTTGGGAGTCTAGTTTTTCTTCCTACATCAATGTTTGTGTGATGGTATTTATGTGTGTTCTCCTCTAGATGATAATATTTGCAGTAGCAAGCACTTTATTTTGTTCACAATGTGCTTGCTTCAACAGCACATAAACTAAAATATTTTGTTCACCAGTTTATATCCTTGTCAAGAACCTAGTGTGTACCTGGTGAATATTTGCTTGATGAATGAATAAATGTAGAAGGTAATTTCATTCACTTTGTAGGTACTATTTGTTTTAGTTTCAGTTTACTGTATTCGACAGTAATTAAAAACTTAATGAATAATGGCTTAAATAATTGGGTTTTGATTCCTATAGTTTATGAAAGCTATAATGAAAATACTTGAAATGCATAGAGAATGCTTATATGCTGATGGTGCCATTGATATTTTAGTATAGTTGTTTGATCACTTCCCTCCAGGTAGCCGTTCCTCTCACCATCTACCAACCCATTGTCTTTTGTTGCTGTTGTCATCTTTGTTTTCTTTTTGTGACACTGATGGTCAAATTTCATGTTAGCTACATTCCTGGGCTGCCATCTAGCTTTTTTTTTTTTTTTTTTTTTTTGATGTATTTCACCGTAAGTTGCCCATGAGTGCATTCTACCCCTAAAGTACTTCAGGATAGATATCACTATCCAGAGTTCAGTATTTACTAAAGTTTCTTCCTGGAAGTAAAATTTAATTCAGTCAAATGCCCAAATAGGTGCTGACAAAGTCAAACACTCATGTGACACAAATCTCTATGAGGACTATTAGCATCGGCCTATACATTTTCTTGTACCCCTTTCCTCTTTGATTCTGATCATCACCCACCAGTGACATTGTTTCCACCACACAGAATTGTTTTTCTTATTCTAAATTGTATACAAATAGAATCATATAGCCTACACAATTGTAAGATGACTTGCACTAAGCGTACTGCTGAAACTCACTCATTTTGTTATGTGTCAATAATCCGTTCCTTCTGATCAGAGTCCACAGAATGAATATACCATAACGCATCTGTTTACCTATTTGATACAAATTTGTTTTTCTCCCAATTTGGAATAAAGCTGTTATGAATAAAATTTTTTCTACTCCTTTTATATTAGATTAAATGATTGTTTTTCTAAAACTTAGCACTAAAATATGCATGAATCGTCAGCCTTCTTGGCATCTTAATTCCTCCTTGGGCTGTTATACTGGTTTCTGTTGATAGCTAAAAGAGAATTGCTATAGTTTTAGTTGAGGGAGAAGTAAGAACGCTGGTCAAGTCCTGCACAAGCGATAGAGCTGTTTATCGTGTTACAGTCCCACCTTCCCCCTAGTGGGATAGGATTTGATATTTTAACAGTGGTATTTCATGATTATGATTCCTTAAGCAACAGCTAACAGGGAAAATCATATGATGAGAGGCATAAAATTATCTAATTTCTGTGCTTGTAAAATCAATCAAATGGCCAATGAATTATTATTAATTTCATAAAATGGTACCCCAAAAGCATATTACTCAAGCCCCACTATGTTTAAGAACCCCGTACTCCTGCTAGAGGACCAAGATTCTTTCAGGAATCTTGCATCAGATCAGCATTCATTCTCCCACATGCCTGAAACGGTACAGTTTACATCAAGGAAACTGTACCAGGAAGATCCATGACTGACATAGCAACCAAAGTAATTACCATAATTAACAACGTGAATAAAATTAATATCATTACGCACATTCTGTTTTATGCAGTGCTGTACCAGGTGACATCAAATTGTTGATTACAAATCCCACCTCAGAGTCTCCTCTCAGAGCAGAGTCACTCTCTAAATTTTAAGTCTTCTGTCAAGTTTTTTAGCCTTTCCTGTGTCATAGGTGCATAAAGAAGTTGATGAAAGACATGCACGCTGTCCCACAGAAAGGACGGGCACATATGGATGGCAGAGACACCTCAGTGCCACGTTGATGCCCTCACACACCTCGCCTGGCCAGCTAATGCCTCTAAATTACTCCCACCTGAGAGAATTTCATGCTTGGGCTCCATTTTAGAAACTCAGCTAAGAGCTAGTGAGAAGGTCAATACATAAATGCTTCTGTTCTTTTTCTTTTTTCTTTGTATTATTTTTTAGGAACTAAATAGTTTTAACAGAACTGTAGGGTGGAGTCCATACCTAATAACACACAGGAAAAGCTGTCATTGCTGGAATTTTTCCATGACCTGGGGGACTAGTGCTGAACCAAGTAGTTGGCTCTTGGCCAACGTTTATCTGCCCAGAAGCTTGAGCTTGGGAATGCTTTTCCAGAAGATAAAGTAGTGTTGTATAATTTCTTCACTATCACACCCTACTAACCCACAGATTTTATTTTCCAGAAATACATGTTGATGAGGCATTTCTCCTTTTAAGACTAGAGTGACCCACAATCTGAAAACTGACCCTCAGTAAGGACTGTTGGGAGCTGGGGCTCTAGCTCAGTGATAGAGAAAAAAAAGTAATGGAAAAATCTCTGAAGAAATGAATGTTCTGTCCAGAACAGGAACTATGCAAAACAATTCTTAGAGCATTCCAGTGTCCTTCTGCTTCCCTCGGGAGTCAGCTGTTCCCTTGCTGGGCAGATATTATGACTCTCTTGGGCCTGTCCCTACTGAGAGGTCTGCTAAGACAAGTCTCGCTTCCTCCAGAAAAGTGCCCTGTGACCACTGAGGAGAGGCCCAAGCAGGCAGGTGGACAGTGCACCTGAAACCACCTGGGAGCCTGGCGTCCAGGCTATATTTAGCAGGAAAGATGTCTAGTATTTTAAAATCAATTTGTCAGTGTCATATGGAGGAAATTCTTATTCTTGTTAACTTTATCCAGAACATTCCAATTCGAAGGGGGAAAGAGTTACAATGTTGCTTGCATTTTTCCAACTCCATGCAAGGCACAGAATAAATCTAGCAAGCATGGCCAAAGTTAGGAGTGCTTCTACTATTTTAAGAAAATAAAGAAATATCCCCTTTCCAAATATAAAATAAGTAGCCAGCTCCTATATCTGATTAAATGTTTAAAGTTCCCTTCATCTGCCTGTCTCATTGTAAAGTATCGTGAGCTCATGCTATCATTTCTTTCTGTTTTTCTCTTTCTTCAGCAACACCACATGTCGGTGTCTCTGTCCCTCTCTGAGGACTCCCAGTCCCTTCTCTGGGTCCTCTGAGCAAATAGCCCACAGCTCTTCCAATGTACAAGCTGATTTCCAGCTTCTGTCACTCACTGTCTATCGAGTACAGGCCGTTTTGCAAAAGATGAGGTCACACAACTTTGACTAGCTTCCTGTTGGTTGGGGAAAACATGTCCTGTGTCACGCATACCCTAGACATCATCACCGAAGTCATTTGCCAGAAGTGATCCACCCTCAGGGCTACGGCCACCTCTAACTCAAGTGGACGAGAACAATAACTGCCCCAGTAGCAGCTGCAGAATCAAAACACACACAACCCGTGGGCTTTGTTACGGCTTAAAAATAGCACAAATTTTTAGAAGGACTGTATGAACGATAATGAATCGAGGAAAGGGAAGTTTAGGAAGCAACAAGTGGTGACTGCACAGGAAGCTCCACAGAGCGCTCCAATTGGTGGACTTTTCTGGCTGTTTACATAAGCTTCAGACGCGCTCATAGCACTGAGATCTCCGTCCTCTCGACCACTGTCAGTCCGTCTGCTTTTAACTACGCGCACCCCACATCCCCTTTCACTCCTTCCTAGTCTTCGTTCTCTGTTTAACCAATGAATGAAACATAAGAATTTTGTGAATTATTTTGTTGGACCGCGGCAGCATAAGCACTAGGCAGTAAATATTTATTAAGCATTTCCTAACCTAACTTTCAAAAGATAAAAAGTAAAATCCTTAAAAGAAAACAGGATTTAACATGTTTTAAAATAGGAATATTTGTTGAAGGCATCCCACGTTTTAGCATGTGATAGTAAGTATGACAATGGTTTCACTTATTTAAGGTAAATTAATGAGCCATTTTCTTTTCTAAAGAAGTACAAGTTTTAAAAAGGCAGCTTTGCTTTTTTTTAAAAAAAAAATCATAATAGCTTCAAAAGTTGTCTTTAAGAAAGTAAGACGTTAATTGTCAAATTTCAAGCTTTGTTCTTGAATATTGGAAAGCCTGGCTCTGGGGAATTAGGTGAGTTTCATGATTTTTCATCACATTTATGTTGTGATTTTCTCCAGATTTATAAAAAGGCCCTATAAATAAAATGATTTCATTTTTTTATGTCTAGCTTACATTTGTTCCCTCACATTATTTATAAAATTGTAACACGGTTCCCGGTAACACCTTTCAGGGGCACACAGTGTATTTCTTTTGAGCAAATCTCTAACCGCAGTGGTATGTGATTTCTGCAAAACATTTCTTGAGTCTTCCTTAAGTGTTGTGACCGTAGACCGTTTGTGAAAAGCCCCAAAGACTAAAATCACCCATCCTTGCTTTCAACATCACAGAAAGCCATTCAGGATGAGAAGCCATCATTTTTCAGGATAGATACTTACCACTTCACTCATTCAAATCCCCTTTACAGATTCTCTTTGGAGAGCAGCATTGCCTGTATGGATTGCTTGGAAGTAGCTAGTTTGCTAAGCACGGATGCTGGAGGTTTAGCAAATAAACTAGGAGATCTCCCTTGGAGAACGGCCCTGATTCTCAGCTAAGCTAAAAAGGAGGTCTCCTCATGTGGACCCAGTGTGATACTGATTTCTTAATTTCTGCCAATTTCTGAAGTAATTTTCTTCGACACTGTAGGGAGCTGGTTTAACAATTTTCTTTTTTACTTCTCCTCCCCACCATTCCTCCAAGTTGAATTGTTGCCAGAGAGGGACTTTCTCAGGTCCTGAATGTGGGCTTGGTTCTGCTGCTTTTGTTTTTCCTATCCATTGTGTCCCTAAGTGTTCTCTGAAAACAGTGCTCAAATTTCAGTGAGTTCAGAAAAAGAGCTAGAAGGAGCTGGCCTGAGCATAAACACTTGTGCCCCAGTTCTGAACCAAACTGAAAAATCAACAGCTATCGATGGCTGAGCCACCAGAGAGATTCCAGCGTCTGCAAACTTTATAGCCCATAAATTTAGCCCTATATTTTGGGGTTGTTCTCAGAGAAATTAAGAAATTGTATGAGTAAGATTACTAGGTTATTGAATGAGTACAAGGACAGCTGGGGAGAGGAATAGAACTACTACACCACATTCCTCTTCTCTGGAGACCTGCATGGAAAACCCTGGAGAAAAACAGTGCCGACACTGACCACAAATAACACCACTAGACACCCTTCCCATAGCGAGGCACACAGATGACTTCCAAGTGGCTCACTCGGTACCATGATTTAACCTGTCTTTGGAGAAAGAGAAACAGCTGAGGTATTATCACTGTATCTTTTTTTCACTCCAGAGGATCATCTTTCACTAAAATCTCATATAGACCAATCTAAGTTTACTGCCAGTTTAAGGGCTGGTAACGTGTGGATGTACTTACTGGGTCAAATAAGCCAGACAGAAGCGTAGCCAGATGGCTCAGTGTAGAGACACTGAGGCAGTAGTAACTTTTTGTTAATAAAGAAATTAAGTAAGATTTTTCACAATTTGGTTTTAGTACTTCTAGAAAATATTTTAGAAACAACAAATTTTATGATATGATTTTGAGAAATGTTATGGAAAAGGCCAAGGTGAATTTCCATGAAACAGTCAATAGAACATGTAACCAATGAAAATAGTTTGAGAACACAGCCGTTAAAACTTGTTTCTGAATTATGTTGGATGGAAGAAGGAGGGGTATCAGTAATCAGCACCCTCAGAAGAACGAATGGGAACCCTCGTGAAGAACTCCCAGGCAAGAGTGAGGGCCAGCCTTGCGCTGGTGCTGCACCGCGTCGTCTGTCCTCTACCGCACAGCGTGCCGTCCTGAGAGCTTTGGCATTTCGCCTTTCAGTGTCCTGACCATGACCACAAACCCACGAAGCTTCCTGAGCCCAGGTCCCTGACTTAACTGTGTCTGATTTTCTCTCTTAGTATCTATTTAATTATTTGATAATTTCTAGTATTCTTCCATAATGCCTTTTCAAAAACTTCTGAGGGAATTGTTGCCATTTCATTTAAGGATCATTTCCTTTTAAAATGTCATCACTATAAAACACCTAACGTAGATGAAAGGTGGCATGCGTTTATAGGTATAGACTATAGAAGACCCTGCCACACAGCTTCGGAACCCCTTGCACACCTTCCCTCACTCCAACACTCCCCAGAGAAGAGTGCTGTCCTCTTTCATCATTCCCTTGCCTTGCTCTAAACTTGTATCACTTCTCTGTTTACCCTGTAGCATCTACTCAATATTGATATTTTATGTGTCATTTGATTACTGCTTTTTTTTTTTTGCTCCTCATCTAGTTTTGAGAATTCTTCATGTTAATATGTGCATTTGAAGCTAATTCAGTTCCACTGCCTCACACCTTCCAATCTATAAATATAACACAAGTTGTTTATCCGGGTGTTTGAAGGGTGCTTGGTTTATTTCCGGGTTTTTAGTCCGCAAGCAGTGCTGCTATGAACATCCTTGTGTGTGCTTCCTGGTGTATGTGTGCAAACGTTCTGAGGAATGTGCCTAGAAATTGTATCGCTGGGTTGCAGGGTTCACACTTACCAAGCAATGCCAAAGTTGGGCGTGAGCATCTTGATTGCTTCTTATCTGATGAACACTTGGTATTATCTGGCTTTTTAATTCTGCCAACTTGGTGAATAAGAAATGGTTTTAATTTGTATCTCTCATAAGGTCAGACATCTTTTTCTATTTATGCCATAATAGAGAGCTCAGGACATAGTGCACAACAAACCAGTCAGGGAATACTGATGAAAAATCAAGTCAAAATGAATCTCCACTAGATGTGAACAAAATCTACTTTCAGTCAGGTTAAAGGTGTAAGGTGGGCCAGCCAGATGGCTCAGCAGACTAAAGTGCCTGCTTAGGTAGAGCGCAGTGGTCCAGGTTTGATCCCTGAGCCATGCCGCGCTGGCCCTGCCAACAGTGCATGCTGAGAAGATCAAGACTGGGCATGGTGGTGCATACCTGCAATCCTAGCTCTTGGGAGGCTGGAAACAGGGGGATTACT
>PVKN010010664.1:0-22401 GCA_004027915.1 Capromys pilorides
TGTTAGAATCTACTTTTGCAGTAAGATTATAGTTCCCAAATTACCTAGCCACACATTTCAAAAGTAATAATGAAATACCAAAGTTTGGGGGGTTGTTTTTTATTGCTGTAGCAAATGAAAAATTACCACTCAGGTACTTTTGTTATATCTGTCTTTAAAGTTACTGTTGTTGCTTTCTTAATTTAAAAAAGGAATTTCACTTACAGCCTCATAGAAATTTGCTTTTTACTTTTATATAACCAATCATTACTTCAAGTTTACAATTATTAACTGATTTTGCCTGTTATAATGAATTTTATCTTATCAACTGGGCTGAACAATATGACGTATCTGTTAAGATTCAAATTAAGCACTCTCAGGCATGTATCATGAATGTTGTCTTCATTCTATGAGGTAGGCTTCCACAAAACCAGTACTAGGTTAAAAGCTTTCTTTTTTTTTTTAAATGCGTTTGGTGTAGGGTCTCACTACACAGCTCGGACTCATAGTGATCCTCCTATTTTCAGCCTCCCCAGTGCTGGTATTACAGGTGTGCATCACCACTCCCGGAGTCAGTATAAAAAATCAGATTTAGGTTAAGAAGCAAGCCCAGGGGGAGGGCTGTTGTGGCTGTGGTGCCAGGGATCGAACCCTAGTCTCCCTGTGATTGCCTAAGCAGGTGCTTAGTCCGCTAAACTATCTCGCCAGCCCCTTAAAAACTTCTAATGTACTGAAATATTTGTAATTTAGTTGAATTTTAAGTTGACTTGTTAGATGTGAATTCTTAACAAATAGTTTTATGAATAAATTTGGTCAAGCAAGGGCAGTTCAGATACTTTGAGCATATTGTTTTTACTTGAACTTTACTTTTTTGACACACTTATTGTCATTGGACTTTACATGGCTTGTTTTTGTTTTGCTTTTTGAGACAAAGTCTTGCTATGTTCCTAGCTGGCCTCAAAATCATAATTTTCCTGCCACAAACCCTTGGATGTGGTAATTACAGGCAATAACTACCACACCTGGTTGCATGAGATTTTTATTTGGCTTTTTAAAACAAATAAAAATCTCATGCAACCAGGTGTGGTATGCCAAATGTTTGGAATAAATTTGAATAAGTTGGAGCTTTTCTTATTCTAAAAACAGAAGATTCTTCTCTTGTTGTTCTGCTCATTCATACTACACACCAAATGCTCATGAAAAACATTTTGGTTAAAGCTGGGCATGGTGGGCACACGCCTGTAATCCCAACTATTTAGGCTGAGTCAGAAGGATCAGAAGTTTGAGACCAGGCTGAGCAATTTAGCAAGACCCTGTCTCTAAATGAAATGAAGTAAAAAAGGTTGACACTGTACCTCAGATGTTTCTTCAGTTCAGTTTCCAATGTCATTCATACACACACACACACACACACACACACACACACAGCATAAAGTATATATAATGAACATGCATTAGGTTGATTAGTAGGCTGGTACAGAGATCAGATTCTTAATAGAGCTAAAATTTGGTTAATTCACATTAAAATAGCAGACTGGATTAAATTTAAAAGTAGAATAAATCAGCGACAATGTACAAAGATGTAAGATAGGTAACATGGGAAAATATATTTGCTACTAATACTGCAGAAGAAAAGTTTGTGTCTCTTCTATTTTAAGACTTATTGTAAATGTAATGCTTCAGTAGAAAGATAGCTTAAACACAGCCTTACAGGTATGGAGTAAAATTAAAGCTAACCAGTAGTTGCCTGTGAGCAACAGAATTTAATTTTGTATACCTTGTACATTTTTGTATTATTTGATTTTATAAACATTACTTCTTGAATCAGAAAAATATACCACTAGTAGAATTTTCCATTAAAAAACAAAATTTGCCAGGGATATAGCTCAGTGGCACAGCACTTTCCTGGAAAATGAAGGTCTTGAGTTTAATTCCTAGTACCTTTTTTTAAAAAAAACAAACCAAAACCCATGCTGAGGCAGGAATTTTATAACATAAGGTTGTTTGAGGATGGTTTACATCTGCAAAACAAAATTGTTCCTCTGTACAATTCATAAGTATCATGTATGCTTCACCAAAAATCAGTCTCTATTGCGTTATTAATACAAACAAATAAAACAGTGTGAAAGGAGAAAGAGGAAAAGCTAATGTCTTCAAACTTTAATTGTTAAAACATGAAATGTGAAATATTAACTCATATATAAATAGTAAATTCCAGGTACTTTGCTACTAATGCCCCTATTTGTATCTCCTTAAATATTGTACTGGAAACTAAGTTATAAAGTTAAAACTTTTAAGTTTAAGTGTATTTCGTAAATCTTACCAATCTGATGTGTTATTTTCTGTAGATTTCCAGCACCTATCTAGAGAGCAATTGGCCTATACGGGTGAGTTGGCTTGTTGGCTTTAACTTCATTGGATACCAAATGCTGTATGGGGCTTTCTGAGAATTAAGCCCTTAATGTGTATTGATAAAAGTAAAATTTTAGTATTTGATTTGTTATACATTGCTAGTACTAACAGCTATAATTTTGTCAAATAGAATTATACTCAAATTTTAAAACCTTACATTTTACATTTAATCTGCTTAGCTAGCATTTATTAATAATCTATTCACTTTACACAAACTGAGCACTTTATATGTAATAAAGTGTATAGGTTTGCAATGACAAAGTCATTTCTTTTTAACAGTTTTCAGCTATTGATAAACTTGGACAGAATATTGCTGTGGTCGGCAAGTTTGGTTTTGCACATTACTCTTTACTCACCAAAAAATGGAAACTTTTTGGAAACATTACTCAGGTTAGTCATCCTCAAATATTTAAAAGCCAGTTCCTCAGTCTAGGAAAACTACAATATGATGTAACTGTATCTTAACTCATTATTTACCTGTAAAAAAGAAAATCAAATATAGTAAATGATGTTGGATAATGTCTGAGTGAATTTTAATTTTGTAAAATATCTAGTATTGAAATGGCTTGTTTTTAATTCCTATTGGGATTAGCAGCATTGTTTAGCTTGAGGAGATAGTCTTTCAGAGTTGAATTTATTAGCCACATGATAAGAATAAATTTCCACACAATTATGTGTTATTTCCTGCTTGTCTCTGTGCATATGGGTACGAATGCTGTTGCCGAAGCCCTGTCTAATGGATAGGCAGGATCTTCAGCACAAGAAGCAGATTCAGAATCTTAGTAACAGTGGATAGCAAATTTTAATTTGTTTGGTGCAGTCAGCTGTTTGTGAGCTCATCCGATAAATAAAAAAGCAAGAATTTAAACAAAGGCTTTTTTGAAATGAGAATAATATCATATGAATCTCAGTTATTTTGAATGATGTGTTTATATCCTTAATGAAATATTTATTTCTCATATGGGATATGCACCATTACTAATAAAGGCTCTAGAACAGTAATCGTGAACTTTTGAGAGTTTTCAATGAAAACAAATATCCCATTGTTGGTTCCATAATTTTGCCCCCATTGCCCTAGAATAATAATGTAGCAGAGAGAAGAGAGTAAAGCAGAAATAATTTGAGCTTTGTTTATCTGCCTTAGAATATTTTGTATTCTTTACTTATAATTTCTTGTAACATAATTAAGATATATGCGTTTTGAAACTTTTCTTTTTAAGGAACAAAATATGATTGTGACCGGTGGCTTAGCTTGGTGGAATGATTTTGTGGTCCTTGCATGTTATAACATAAGTGACCGTCAGGAAGAAGTAAGTTGTTTTTCTCTCCTTTCCAAAAGAATAGAGTTTTGGATGTTACAGCTAATAAGCACTGTATAGAAAGTAATTTGTTGAAAACTGTTAGGACTTTTCTTTTTTTAGATAGTCTTTCTTTGTAGTCCAGGCTGGCCTCCAACTCTGGGTGGTCCTCCTGCCTTAGCTTCCCAAGTTCTAGGAGTACAGGGTCTGGGGAGATAGCTCTATGGCACAAATGCCTGCCTGGCAAGTGCAAGGTCCTGAGTTTGAACCTCAGTCCCACAAAAAAAAAAAAAAAAAAAGCAAGGGCCTCCAAGTTCTAGGAGTACAGGTGTGTGCCATCATGCCTGGCTTATGACTTGTTTTTTGTTTGTTTGTTTATTTTTGACTTTTTGAGACAGGGTCTTGCTATGCAATTCAGGCTGGCCTTGAGCTCACTTTTGTAGCCCAGGCTGGTCTCACATCAATCCTCCTACCTCAGCCTCCCAAGTGCTGAGATTACAGGCATGCGCCACCACGCCCAGCTAGGCTTGTGACTTGTAAGATAACCTTTGCTAAAGATTTTTAGCTATTAGGCATTTTCCATAAAATTTGATAATAAAATAATTAAGCCAAGAGTGGTGGTGCATGCGTATAATCTCAGCATTTGGGAGGCTGCAGCAGGAGGATTATTGTGAGTTCGAGGACAGCCTGGAGTACATACAGGAGTTCAAGAGTCCTGCAAAGTTAGATCTATATTACGTAGCAAGACCCTGTTTCAAAAATGCATACATACAGGGCTGGCCAGATAGCTCAGCGGACTAAAGCACCTGGTTAGGCAGACACAGGGACCAGGGTTTGATCCTTACTGTGTTGTACAGGGCCAGCCCCGCCCCCAGGGAATAGATGGCATCTGAGACTGGGCATGGCGGCACATGTCTATCATTCCAGCGCTTGGGAGGCTGAGAACAGGAGAATCACTATGAGTCCGATGTGTGTAGTGAGATCCTGTAGAGCCTGTACTAATACATATATGTGTGTGTGTGTGTGTGTATGTATGTGTGTGTGTGTGTGTGTGTGTGTGTGTGTATATATATATATATATATATATATATATATATATATATAATTTTGTAAGAATGTTGGGGCTGTTTTTCAGCCAGGTGCACTATAATCTCAGCACTCAGGAGGCTGAGGCAGAATTCCTGCAGGTTCAAGGCCAGGCTAAGCTACATAGGTGAGTTCAAGGCCAGCATGAACTACATAAGGAGATCCTGTCTCAAAAAAAAAAAAAAAAAAAAAAACAAGGGCTGGCAGTATAGCTCAGTGGACTAAGCGCTTGCTTAGGTAAGCACAGGAGCCAGGGTTCGGTCCCTGGCACCACACGCCACGTTGGCCCCGCCCTCAGGCACACTAAGCCAGCAATGGAGTCTGGGCATGGTGGCAGACGCCTGCAATCCCAGCAGTAAGGAGGCAGAAATCAGGAGGATCATTATGAGTCTGGGCTGCATAGTGAGACCCTGCACCCCCCAAAAAAAAATTCTTAAAAATTTATTAATTTGATTTATGTTGGCTTTCAGAAATGTCTGATCTCTTTAGGTCTAAATATGCAAGTTTAAAAGTGATATCTCTTAATATTATATTCACAATTTGGAACACTTTGGGATATTTATAAAACAAGCCTAGCTTCCCAAATATACAAACATAATCCATTTATGTGTGTATGTATGTATTTGGTACGGGATCTACAGGGTGTTCAGGGCATCACTACATAGATTAGACTCGTAGTGATCCTCCTGTTTTTGGTTTTTGGTTTTTTCATCCTCCCAAGCACTGGGATTAGAGGCGTGCGCCCCTGTGCCCAGTCTTAATTGCCATCTAAGTGTGCACCAGGGGCGGGCCAGCACAGCATACTAGGGATCAAGCCCGGGTTGCTGCACTCTGCCTAAGCGAGTGCTTTAGTCCGCTGAGCTATCTGGCCAGCCTTCGTAATCCATTTATTACCAAAGATTTAGATAGGTCTTTAGTCATCCCTGATAGCCGTCATATTTTTATGACTTATCTTTATTTTCTTCTCCAGCTCAGAGTATACTTGCGAACATCAAATCTGGACAATGCCTTTGCTCATGTCACCAAGGCACAAGCAGAAACATTACTGCTTAGTGTCTTCCGGGACATGGTAATAGTATTTAGAGCAGACTGTTCAATATGTCTTTATAGTATTGAAAGAACATCTGATGGGTAAGTTACAGCATGGAAATGACTTTCTGCTCATGTTTGTCATGTTGCCTTTATAGTTTTTATTTTCTCAGAACAGTTTTTCCACCTTTATATTTAGTTTCCTCTTTTAGAAGTCATATGTAAAAAAGTTTTAATTAGTGATGTCTGTATAATAGCTGTGAAAAAAAAAAAGACTAGTTATAGCCTACAGTGAGTTCTTCAGGTCATATTCTGGTATTCGTTTGAGGGGGAAGAAAAGGAAAAGAAATTTAGTTTTGTCTGAGGGGTAATCCCTTAGATTCTGAATTTTTCCACAATCTTGAATATAAGTAGCTAATAATTATCCTAGTGTTCCAGACACTTAAAAGAAACTTGAAGGAGTTCCATAGCTGTAAGGCCTTAGGAAGCATGTCCTAGACTCCTATATTTCCACAGTGGAAGATGGCTAGATTCTATGGCAGGAAAAGGCAAAACTCCTCTTGCTGCTATATGTGGTCTTATATTCATGGCATTTGGTTGCCTTGAACCTTTTAGACCACACCTTTTGTATTGAGTTTTGTTCTCACAAGTGTGTTTGAATGGCCATGAGCTATGCACCTGTTGAACTAGCACAGGAGTGGGGAGTAATGCAGACATAAATATTAAGGCATATTATTAGCTTCAGTAACTAAACTTTCATCCTTCTCAGCCAATTCAATTTTTCCCCTTTATTTCTATTCTTCTTCCTTAGTTATTTTATAATTTATTTTCCTTCCAAGATTTTGTTTCTTTTCTTTTCTGTTATCCCCATGTGCTCTTTGAGTCTGTTAATCTAGCTAATCCTGATGGAACGATGCTTAGTGAGGAAAGGACAGTAAGCAGAAGGCATTTGGGCCTTCCAGAAGCGTGAAATCTATTACGTTAGTAGCAGAAAAAGGAAGAAAACGATGGTTAGAATTGTTTGTGAGCTGTCAGGGCTTCTTTTGTTTTTACAGTTCAAATACTACTGCGGGTATCCATGTTCTTCAGGAGGTGTCCATGTCACGCTACATTCCTCACCCTTTCCTGGTAGTGTCTGTTACTCTGACATCTGTGAGTACAGAGAATGGAATCACCTTGAAAATGCCACAGCAGGTACCATATCAAGGTCTTTGGAGTTTACATCTCAGTCTTTAGTATTTTAAGGAAGTGGTAGGAACTGTTTGGTTAGCAAACAAATACTACTTGTGTGTCTAGAACGTACTTCATGTGAAGAGGTTGGCTTGCAATGGCAAACTAAACAAAATTGGTTTCTGCTCATTTTAAACAGTTATGTGCAGATGACTTTTGTTATACAGATACCAAAGCCTAGTGTAAAATGAAATGTGTGAAATGAGTGGAGATTAAAGTCCTTTAAGCTGAGTATTAGCTTTAAGCTTCATAATGTGTAAGAGAAACATAAACTGCAGAAGGGCCAAACTAAGAATATAGAATATTGAGGACTCCATGATGAAGAGAAGAGAGAAAGTACACTCCCCTAGTTTCAGGATGAATCAACCTGATAATATAATGGTGCCTCAAAGATCCAGGTTGTGGACCTTCCTTAGCCAGAGCTCCTTCTGTTACACCACTAGTTTTCAATTTTCACATCAACTCGGAGCCTCTTGCCCAGAGAAAATCTATGTAGACTTATTGTTCTTCCTGTTTACTCTTTTTATTCTTATTGAAATATTTCTGTTATACCTTAACACTCCATATAATTGTGGAAAATTTAACTACTTGATAAGAAAGCCTTTTTCATTCCAGTTATAATTGTTACAAGTAGTTATTTATAAAGATCTTAAAACTGATTTATAACAGCACATCCCATTTCTAGGTTCTTTGGGTCAAGAAATAATAAAAAATAACTTTCTCATCTGCAAGATGACCCTAAAAATATTTTTAAACAAGACAGTGAGTGTTGGCACACACCTGTAATCCTAACACTTGGGGTGCTAGGACAGGATTGTTACGAGTTCCAGACCTGTCTGGGCTACGAAGTAAGCCCAAGGCCAGCCTGAACTGCATAGCAAGATTCTGTCTCAAAATGACCAGTAATAGGGCCAGAGAAATAGTTTAGCAATCTAAGTGCCTGCCTGGCAAGTGCACGGACCCAGGTTTGATCCCCAGCCTGCCATGCCTGCCTCTCCCTCAAGGTGTGCTGAGACAGCAATTGAGACGACGTGGTAGGTGCATGTCTAATCCCAGAACTTAGGCTGAGAACAGGAGGATTACTACAAGTCCAGTCTGTAGAGAGACCCTGTAGACCCTGTACTAAATACATATTAAAAAACCTAGGGATGTTTAAACATAAAACAAATATGAAATAGATATGAGAAAACCAAAGAATAATCTTTAGTTTAATTAGCATTGTATAAGGAAATATCTTCATATTTTAGAAATGAATATTAAATAAATGAAAATAAAATGGGCTGATACTTTTTTTAAAAAAATATTTAAAGTACAGGGTCTCACTACATAGATCTGACTTACAGAGATCCTCCTCACGCTGGGGAACGAAACCTAGTCGCTGTGTCTGCCAAGCAGGTACTTTAATCCACTGAGCTATCTGGCCTGCCCTGATAAATAAAGGGACTATGTCTACCCCTGATAAAGTAGGCAGTCAGTAGTGTCAGTAGTACAGGGCACCTGATTTTAGGAGAGCCTTTCATAAAGAGGAGATAATTTAGTGAAAAACAGATGAAGAATTAACTGAAATACAAAGAGAGTTAAATGGACTGGAAAACCAAAACTATATTAGAATATAGTACTGTAGCAAAGCAAGTCTTGATTTAATAATAAAGATTTAAATAATATCAGTGAAATTATCTTGATTTAGTAATAAAATTTAAGAAAATAATATTTGTGAGAATTACTTGAGAATCGAATAGCTTTTGTCATGAAAGCATGATGAGTACCTTGTTGAGTGCTTGAATGGAGAATAACCTGCTAGGAATAATCATTCTTTAAAGAAAAACAATTTTAAGAAAGGTATAGTTGGGTATTGAGCTAGTGTGATTGTCCTGAGCTACATCCTTAGCCCTTTCTATATTATTTATTTTGAGAGAGGATCTTACTAAGTTACTAATCCCACTCTGGCCTCAAACTTGAGGCCTCAGTCTTCCTGCCTCAGTCTCCCAGTGCTGGGATTATAGGCATGTACTTTTTAAGTGTGAAATACAGTGAGTTAATTCATGATCTTACACTTCAAAATGGTCATTATAAATGTTATTGTACTAAGTTTCAGTAGATGCTTTCATGGTCTTTAAAATGTTTGAGAAATTTGTTTATATGCCAGGTTCCAGAGGGCCATACAGTTTTGATTTGATGTTTTCATGCTTGCTTGGTTTTCTGTTTGTAAAAGAGAATTTAAAAAGATACAGAATTTCACAACACAACGGTAGGAAATTAACACTTTTGACTATATTGCATATTCTTATTAAAATAGTTGCTCTTGCTACCAGATATAGGCAAGCAAAATTGATCAGAGAATGTAAGCACTGACTGTTCCTTTCAGTGAGCTAACAGAATTTAGTACAAATACCTTAGCTATTGTGTGTGTGTGTGTACACATGTATCACATGATTTAACTTTATCATGGACATATCTACAAGGAGGACAGCGGGATCAAATGGAATTTCTAGTTTTAACTTTTTTTTTTAATATTGTGGCCGGCTCAGCCTACCCTGGGGCTGGGGCTGGAGCAGGGGCTGGGCTGGTGCAGCATGTGGTGCCGGGGATTGAACTCTCTACTGCTTTCCGTGGTGGTGCTACTAATTTGCATCCCTAACAGTTTAGAAGGGTTCCTTTTTCCCAGTAGCCTTACCAGCACTTATCACTTCATTTCTTAATGACAGTCATTCTTTTGAAAGTAAGAAAGAATTTCAGTGTTGTTGTAACTTGAATTTCTCTAATGGCCAGAGTTGCTGAGCGTTTTTTCATATATTTTTTGGTTATTTGTACTTTTTCCATTACCCATTATTTAATTGGTTCTTTTATTTTGGGAGGTCTAATTTCTATATATTCTAGATATTAGTTCTTTATCTGAGATATAGCTGATGAAAACTTACTCCCATTCTATAGATTGCCTATTCTGTTGGTTTTTTCCTCTGCTGTGCAGAATCTTTTTATTGGGCATGTTCCCAGTTGTTGGTTCTTGATGTTATTTTCTTATATAGCTAGGGTTGTATTGAGGAAGTCATTGCCTACTCCTATGTCTTCAAGAGATTTATTTTATTTCCAGATTTTTTTCAATATTTAGACCTTTGAACCATTTTGATTATAATATGTCATGAGATATATGGATCTAGATTCAATCATCTGCATGTTGCAAGTCACAATTTCATGCAGCTCATGTGTTTGGCTTTTTTGTCAAAGAGCAGGTAGCCGAATGTACCTGGAGTTACTTCTATGTCCTCTATTCTGTTCCTTGTTTTAGAGGCAAAGCTTTCCAATTTTCCTCATTTAATAGAAAATTGGCAGTAAGTTTATCATAAATGATTTTTATCAGATTGAGATAAGGTCGCTCATATGCCTATTTTCTTCAGTTTTTATCATGAATGGATGTTTAATTTTGTCAGAGGCTTATTCTATATCTGCTGAGATACTCTTGTGATTTTTGTCCTGATAGTATGGCGTATTTATGTTTGTTGAACCATCACTGTGTGCCTGGGAACCTGTTTGGTCATGATGTATGATTTTTTGATGATTTGTTGCATTCTGCTTGCCAATACCACTGTACCTTTGTTCACAAACTTCGTTTGTTCTACGATTTTGAGAAAGATGGCTATGTATGTTTGTGTTTCAATGGGACAGATAGCCGTGGTTGTCTCTCACCTGATACAGAATTTGCTAAAACAAAATTTTGCTAGATGCTTCTGTTTGTGAATCAAACTGCAAACAAAAGAATTTGTGAACCGAAGTACTGCTTCATCTTGGTTAAGGTTTTTTCATCCTTGTTCAGTAAAGAGATTGCCCTGGAGTTGCCTTGTTTTCCTAATATCCCAAGCCCTACTTTATGCTTTAATTATTTTCTTAGCTAGGCCAGTTAAATCAGTGAAATGATTTCTCACTTTGTATATGTTTCTGGTGTTCTTTTAGTTTCTCCAGGATAATCCAGCTCCATCCTCAATTTTATTTTCACCGGTTTTGTTCATTAACTGTGTTAAGCCTTGTTCTACTCTAGCCAGGAAGCTGCTTATATTCCTGCAGAACCTGAAGTGGCTGCATATGGTACAGCCTGAATAAAATACTGTAGATTATTTAGTTTATAAATCTTTTGGATTAGGAAGGGTGAAATGCTGAAAATATATCTGTAAACTTATGTAAATCTAATTTCATTTTCTGAAATTTCAGGTTCGTGATGCAGAGAGCATTATGCTGAACCTTGCTGGACAGCTCATCATGATGCAGAGGGACAGGTCTGGCCCTCAAATCCGGGACAAGGACAGTAACCCCAACCAAAGGAAACTTGTGAGTATAGTACAGACCATCTCAGACGTTAAGAAGGTTTGAGATTTGGTTGCCAAATAAAACATTTAAGAATGCTTTATTAGTAAGTTACTAATCCCACTCTGGCCTCAAACTTGGAATCTTCCTGCCTCAGTCTCCCAGTGCTGGGATTATAGATGTGTATTTTTTTTTTTAAGTGAAGTGTGAAATACAGTGAATTAATTCATGATCTTACACTTTAAAATGGTCATTATAAATGTTATTGTATTAAGTTTCAGTAGATGCTTTCATGGTCTTTGAAGTATTTGAGGAATTTGTTTGTATGCCAGGTTCCAGAGGGCCATACAGTTTTGATTTGATGTTTTCATGCTTGCTTGGTTTTCTGTTAGTAAAAGAGAATTTGAAAAGATACGGAATTTCACAACACAGTGATAGGAAATTAATATTTTTTACTATATTGCATATTCTTATTAAAATAGTTGCTCTCAATAATGATTTAGAAACTGAGATAATACAAAAATTCATTTTAAGCCTAATACTGAAGGGTCAAGCTCCCAGAATAATGAAATGTCTTGTAGTCCAGATGTTAATGGCTTAGTTATAAATGGTAATGAGGAGTGGTAACGTTCAAGGGATTTCTTTATTGTTGTTTTGTTTTTAGATTTAAAAGTATATACTTTGAAAGGCAAAGAACTACTACGTCTAATTCTAAAATTTTTCCTCCAAAAGCTGCTGTACTGTCATTTTGAAAAACATAATAAACTACTACTTAGAAACTTAAGAACCTACAAATAGGAAAAAAAATCTGATTCTTGTCTCTTCTTCTCTAGCTGCCATTCTGTCCTCCTGTTGTACTAGCCCAATCTGTTGAAAATGTCTGGACTACATGTCGAGCAAACAAACAAAAACGTCACCTTCTGGAAGCACTCTGGCTCAGCTGTGGTGGTGCAGGGATGAAAGTCTGGCTTCCTCTCTTCCCTAGGGACAACCGCAAGCCGCATTCCTTTTTGTCTCAGCGGATCATGCTGCCTTTCCATATCAATATATACCCCCTGGCGGTTCTGTTTGAAGATGCATTGGTCCTTGGTGCTGTCAATGACACTTTACTGTATGATTCTTTGTACACTCGGAACAGTGCTAAGGAGCAGCTGGAGGTGCTCTTCCCTTTCTGTGTTGTGGAGAGAACCTCTCAGATCTACCTCCACCACATTCTCCGTCAGCTTCTGGTCAGGAACCTTGGGGAGCAAGCCTTGCTCTTGGCTCAGTCCTGTGCTGCATTACCTTACTTCCCTCATGTGCTGGAGCTTATGCTCCATGAAGTGCTGGAAGAAGAAGCTACCTCACGGGAGCCCATTCCCGACCCGCTGCTTCCCACTGTGGCAAAATTCATTACTGAGTTCCCCCTCTTCCTACAGACAGTTGTACATTGTGCCAGGAAGACTGAATACGCACTGTGGAATTACCTTTTTGCAGCTGTTGGAAACCCTAAGGACTTGTTTGAAGAATGTTTGATGGCTCAGGATTTAGACACAGCTGCCTCTTACCTTATTATTTTACAGGTAACAGTTCTTAGAAACAAAAATTAGAAAAAAATCCTGTTGACACTATGATTGTGTTTAAGGAATAGTCAACTTTCTCTTTAGTTTATATTCTTTGTTTTGAAGAACTCAGTCTTGTCAAAAGACTAGATTTCTCTGAACACTGTAAAAGAGCATCACAAGGGTATACAGGTAGGGCTAACACTGACTTGCAAATATTTTAAATACTACTGAAGAAACTTATTACATGTATTGTAATACATATATTGGTACATATAAAAGAAATATTACATTCATTTACTAAAATATAAGAAAGGTATATATAAAAGAAATACTACATTCATTTACTAAAATATAAGAAAGAATAATGAATGTTTGGACATTAGTGCGCTTGTCAGAGCTGCACAAAGTAATTCATTTTTTTATTGTGTAAAATTGCTGGAGGGGTACTCATTAAACTTATGTTACAACCAACATAGGATAGGTGCCCAAGAGCAAGGTGAGAAGGCTCAGGTCTCCCACAGTAATGACTTTCATAACCCCTCGTGTTTTTCTTTCAAAATAATAGGGCCGGTGAGATAGCTCAGCAGACTAAGCTCTTGCGTAGGCAGTGCAGAGGAACCTGGATCAATCCCCAATATTGCACGCTGTGCTGGCCCCACCCCTGGGTGTGCTGAGCTGGCCGTGGAAACCAGGCATGGCTGTGCATGCCTGTAGTCCCAGAGCTGGGGGGGCTGAAACCAGGTGTATCACTACAAGTCTAAGCTGTGTAGTGAAATCCTGTACCAAATACATTAAAAAAATTTTTTTAATAAAAAAATTTAATAGGTTGAGACTCCTAAAAATTTAATTATATATTTGACAAAAGGTTTGATAGTTTATTCCCATGAGTTTGATAGCATTTAATTGGCTATATAAAGTTTCAAATTAACAACAAAACTTTCACTCATAAACAAGAAGTAAACCATAAACCTCAACCAGATGATGCAGATGTCCTGTCAGTTTATTTGCTTCATGACAAATGAAACCAGAGGAGATAGTGAAGCAGAAGCTAATAGCCTAAATCATAGAATTATAAAAATGGAAAAGAAATGCATAAAAATCTGTTCGTTCATTTTTGCAGTACTAGGGATTGATCCAGGAGTGCCTAAGGTACATTCCTGGTCCTTTTTAATAAGTTGCCCAGTCTGTCCTTGGACTTAACAGGCCTCTCAACCTGTTGAGTAGTTGGAACTATGGGTGTACACTACTGTTCCCATCTAGCAGCTGTTGCTCTGGAGGTGGCAAATAATAACTAAATTAATGTGCTAGGCACCTTTCTATACAAAAGCCAACAAAGGAAGTAAGGTTGAATCTATGAAATATAGAGAATGCTAAATGTATACTAAATGTCTAAATCAAAAGATTTTATAGTTACACTGCATAGAAAACTTGGTCCTTGAAGGTAGACCTAAGCTTTTTTGAAGTCAAGCAAGTCAGATTTATATTCTTGTTCTGCTATTTTCAGCCAATTTACAAAAGTCAGTTTCCTCACCTATAAAAAAAAAGGAATGATATGCCTGGTTTACACCACGACTGAGAATAGTAAATAATGTATGCAATGTGGCATGTAATGGGAATTCACCAAGTCATAGTTCATATTATACCAGCAGAGTACTTGATTCATTTTCCTTTTTAGTGCTCCTTTTAATAATAAACTAACCCATACAGTATTATATCTACATCCCCTGGGCTTAGGGAATTGTGGGCAAAAGAACTGCTCTTATCTTCTCAAGTCATCCAGTACAAAAGAAATGCTGTCTTCCTTGTTTGTTTCTTTAGAATATGGAAGTCCCGGCAGTAAGCAGGCAACATGCCACCCTTCTGTTCAACACAGCGCTGGAACAAGGCAAGTGGGACCTGTGCCGACACATGATTCGATTTCTTAAAGCCATTGGCTCTGGAGAATCTGAGACACCTCCATCCACACCTACAGCTCAGGTTAGTTGTCAGACTGTTGTTTCTTCAGGCCATACACCTATAAGGCATCTTTCTCTAACCATATTGTATGTTATGTGTTATCACAGGAACCTAGTTCAAGTGGTGGATTTGAGTTCTTCAGGAATCGAAGCATCAGTTTGTCCCAGTCAGCTGAAAATGTTCCTCCTAGTAAATTCAGCTTGCAGAAAACACTAAGTATGCCGTCTGGTCCTTCTGGAAAAAGGTACAAAAATAGAGAATCGTTATTGCTTTTAGGGCAACTGTGATACATTAGATTTCAAGCATTTATAAAGTAAAGTCTTAAGGAAATGTTAACCATATAATCCCGTTGCAAGTCCTCCTCCAGCACGTGCACAGTGCACAGAAGGCTTCCACTTTCCTTTCCACCAAGTTCACTGTGAAATTTCTGCACCTTTGTACTAAACTACATCTTGATGCCCCTGTTCTAAATGCAGCTGTTGATGACAGAGAATCAAACTAAAAAAACAGATATGCAGATAATCTGAAAACCTTCTTAAAGTCAAGTTTTGTCCAAGACAAAAAAGAAAAATTTAGTATATGCATCTGATTGCCACATGACTCTTTTATTAGAGAAGTCATTTAATAGTGAGAAAGCCAAAGGAATTATATTCTAAAGAGCAAAGCCTGCTTTATCTAAAGGTTTGTTATTATTTCTGGGAAGGTAGATATTATAAATTTAGAATTCCCTTTCACTTATATGTCCTTGGCTCTTGTTTTTTTTTCTTCCTTGTTTCTTTTGTTTGTATATTAGTTTTTTTGTGTGTGAAATATGTGTGTGTGTGTGTGTGTGTGTGTTCAAAGCTAGATCTGGCAGTACACATTGGTAATTCTAGCACTCTGGGAGACTCAGATTAGGCTGAGCCTAGCTAACTTAGTGACTGAATAAAACTTTGCTTCAGAAACTTTAAAAAAGGGGGCTGGGGAGATAGCTCCGTAGCACAAGTACCAGCTTGGCAAGTGCAAGCTCGTGAGTTTGAACCCTGGTCCCACCAAAAAAAACTTTAAAAAAGAAAAGAAAAAGGGTTGAGGATACATACAGCTCCATGTGAAAGCCTTGGGTTTAATTCCCAGTACTACAAAAACTTAGAAATGCTTTAATAAAATAAAACAGGGGCTGAGAATATAATATATATTATGTATTATAATATAATATATATGCATATTATGGCTGGCTCAGCCTGCCCTAGGGGTGGGGCTGGCACAGCATATGGTGCCGGGGATTAAACCACAGTCCCTGGGGTTGTCCAACCTTTCCTAAGCAGGCACTTTAGGCTACTGAACCATCTCGCCAGTCCTAGCTTTGAACATTTTTTAATGGGATATTTTGCCACTTTCTCTTATCACTAGCCATTATTACCCACCTCTAACACATACATAATAATCCTGGGCTGTATACAAATAAAAAGCAGGGAAATCTGGCTATAAATGATTGCCAGGAAACATTATTTTCTCAGGCAGCCATACTCTGAATTTAAATATACGCTAATAACTTACCAAGTAGTCATTATGTGCCACGTACTCTCACAAGCATTTGCATGCGTAGCTCTTTCAGTCCTTACAACAACTCTGTGTGTATGGGTGAAGGAAAAAAAAACTTGATCATGTTCCCAGAACTCATGGTTGTCACATGTGAACCTAGGCAGTTCTTCTGCACAGCATCTGATCTTTATTGTCAGCAGCACTGACTTCAGGGAAGGGACTGTAAATTACTGCATCAGCTCAGACAAGCATGAGATGAGAGACTGGGTTTAGTGATGATTAACTTTTTA
Source organism: Capromys pilorides (assembly GCA_004027915.1). NCBI lineage: Eukaryota > Metazoa > Chordata > Mammalia > Rodentia > Capromyidae > Capromys > Capromys pilorides. The sequence continues at coordinate 16,642 of PVKN010010664.1, forward strand.
ATTAGCTTTATTTTCATATGTCTACATAACTCATATTGAGATTTAATTTCACTTTCCATCTCTTTTTTGTGACCTCTGTCCTTTTCATAGGTCTTCAGTTACAGCATTTATTTGCTCCTTTTTTTTATTAAATATGTACCGTCATCTTTCTGGTACAGCTTCTTTTATCCCATTTTTTTATGCCTCAGGTGTTCCAGCAGGTCATGATGTCAGTTGAGGAGAAGCCCTGGAGCTTTTGCTTTCCCTTCAGACAGTACTGATAATGGATCTTGTGCCTCCTCATCAACTTTATCATTACCACTGCATGAAACTAAAGACCATTCTATTGTTTCCCTGTTTCCACTTACAGATGGAGCAAAGATAGTGACAGTGCTGAGAACATGTACATTGACATGATGCTATGGAGACATGCTCGGCGTCTTTTAGAAGATGTGCGATTGAAGGATCTTGGCTGCTTTGCAGCCCAGCTAGGCTTTGAGCTAATCAGTTGGCTATGTAAGGAACGTACCCGTGCTGCCCGAGTAGACAACTTCGTGATTGCCCTGAAAAGACTCCACAAAGATTTCCTTTGGCCACTCCCCATCATCCCAGCATCGTCTATCTGTTCTCCTTTCAAAAACGGAAAATACCGAACAGGTAATATAGACTGCTTTTATAGCCACTTTTACAAGAATTTTATTTTACTAGATATTTAGACATTCTGCTGTTAGTTGAAGTTCAGGGAAGTCTTTTCATTCCAAATTCAAGCCAAATAAGTTAGCTTTTTGTACAGCAGTTGGAATGCTCACCATTTCATAAAGCGGAACTTGTGTCTCTGATTCTTTTGACCCTGAAAGTCTATTCGTAAACCTGACCATTGTTGAAAATTACCTAAAGTTAAAACTACTTTGCTCACCTGGGAATGAACTTTGTAACCCATTAGTCAGGGACTTTAAATTAAGTTAAATCGTGATTTCCCGCCAGAATTCATTCCAAGAAAATAGTGAAAATCATCTTTGACAACTTGATATCCATCTCATCTAAACCAGGAAAAGTCAAAGTGAAACTGCATATTTTATAAGAAAAATTAAAAGATAGAATTTTTTTTAATTGAGGTCTTTTATGAAGACTTCTAGTGAAAATTTAAATGAAAACTTTTTGTTATGATATTTGAAAGTTTTGTATCATTCCTTAAGAACCAAGACAAATCATGTAAAATAACAATGAAGATTTACCTAGTTGCAGTAAGTCATGCAGTGTAAATGTTAGTGGCAATATATGATCAGTGTATTTGTTGTGATTTCATATCCCTAGTTTTCGGGTACAAGATACAATGTAGGATAGCAGTTGGCTTTAAATTGCTGGTATAGGTTAGGCAGGTGGGAAGGATAAAAGAACTGAGTAGGAATGGCCCTGCGTGCACACGGAATTTGCCCTCTTCTGTTCTTGGATTTAAGCTACCGTTGGAGAGCAGCTATTGAAGTCTCAATCAGCTGACCCTTTTATAAGCCTTGAGATGGATGCTGGTGTCTCTAATATCCAGCGGAGTCAGAGCTGGCTCAGCAACATGAGCCCATCCCATCATGACATAGACACAGCCTCATCCCACGGACCACATATGCAAGATGCTTTCTTATCACCTCTGTCTACTAAAGGTAAAGGGATATTTTGTCCTAGTTTTTCATTTTCTTTAGAAAAGAAGTCTATGTGTCAGACCTCTCTTCTTTCAGCATCCTTAAGGATTAGCTGTATCCACTAGGATACAGTTACAACAAAGTAACGTTCGTTATACTTTGGCAAGTTTATTGTAAAATACCATGCAGATCAGCATAATAGTTGTGGGGGTTTTGTGTTTCTGATACAGGATTTCACTACACAGTTCAGACTCGTAGTGATTCTCCTGTCTCAGCCTCCCAGAGCTGGGATTACAGGTGTGTGCCACCATGCCTGGTTCTGGGGCCCACATGGCATGGGCACGAGGGACTGAACTCTGGACCTTGCACTGGCCAAGCAGGCACTTATGCCACCTCCCCAGCTCCACTTCTTTTTTTTTTAATGTATTTGGTACAGGTCTCACTATACAGCTCAAACTCACCTCCCCAGCACTGGAATTACAGGCGCACTCCACCATGCCTGGTCTCGAAGCCTACACAGCACACCTGGGGGGCGGGGCTGGCACAGCATGTGGTGCCAGGGATTGAACCCCGGTCCCTGCACTTGCCTGAGCAAGCACTTAGTCCACTGAGCTATCTCATCTTCTCCTGTCTTAATTGAAGCCCATATAAGTTTACAGCCCTCAAAGACTTTTAAAATAAAAATATACCATTATCATCCTTCTAAAAATCTAATTCTGTAGTATACTATCAAATAGCTAAGATTTCCAGTTTCATAAATGCCTTACCTTTTTCCACACTGTATATGTTTAAATTTTCTTTTTTTAATGATTACCTGCTACTCCCATAACTTTCCCCCTTGCAATTTACTGAGAAAACTTGATTCTGTGCATTTATTCAAAATGTGGGTTTTGCTTATTGCATCCTCATGATTTAGTTGAACAGTTTATGCTTTCCTATAAGGAAACCGTGTGGTAGCTAAATCTAAAAACTTGGTCAAATTATTGCTAGATTTTGGGAGGAAAGTAAGAAAGACTGCTAATTGGTGGTAATATGTTTTTCTATCCCAAGGTATGTAATGTGCATTTATGGCTGTACTGATTCAAAAAAATAAAGTACTATTTATACAAGATGGCCATGTAAGCAGAATTAATGTTCTGATTTCAAAATTCTGAAGAGAAATCACCATCCAAGGAATAGCTAATCTAAAAGAAAATGTATTTTCTACGAAAAGCTAGTTTATAATTTTTAGAAATTCTTCATCAGGTGATGAGTGCAGCATTGGTTCAGCCACAGACCTGACTGAAAGTAGCTCCATGGTAGATGGGGACTGGACCATGGTGGATGAAAATTTCTCTACACTCAGTTTGACTCAGTCAGAGTTGGAGCACATCTCCATGGAACTGGCAAGTAAAGGACCTCACAAATCCCAAGTCCAGCTTCGGTGAGTTTCTCATATTCCAAAGCTACTGGGCCTATCTGCAAAAAGGGTACAGTAGCCACCTTCCTAATAATAATCATAGTTACTTTTTGCATAAAGTATTTTATTTTTTATATAGGTATTTGCTACACATTTTCATGGAGGCAGGGTGTCTGGACTGGTGCATCGTCATAGGCCTGATTCTTAGAGAATCTTCAATAATCAGTCAGATTTTGGTTATTGCGCAGTCTTCAGAGGTAGATGGAGAGATGTTACAGAACATAAAGGCAGGACTACATGCAGTGGACAGATGGGCCTCTGTAGATTGGTAAGTGCTGGTTCCTCGAAGCTTGCTGCCCTTTTGTGAGTCCCATCCTTTCACATGAAGGTTTACAATTCATTTATTTTGGGCACTTGGTAGAAATAAAAAGTTTCATATTCATATACACTCTTTTGATATTGAGAACTGAACCCAAGATCTCATACATGCTACGTAAGTGTTCTCCACTAAGCTACATCCTGGGATTACACGTATGTGCCACCAAACGCCTCATATTTTTGCTCGTTTGCTTTCTGAAGTAATTGTTTTGTTCCCAACCATATGAATGAGTAATGTCCATTGAGTAAAGTTCATAGTGATCAGTTTATAATGTAAATTTATGTCACTGGTTTAAACTGATGCAGTGTAAATCATCTTCAAATGAGTCTGCAGTTTACATCTGTAGGTCTATAGAACTGAAAGTTACAATGAAAATGTCTGCTTGCAAAAGTACAAGTTATAGTCTGAAATTTAAGTTGGTGGAAGTTACTACCATGTTCAAATTAAAAGTAATCAGTGGAAAAGTTCAGAACATTGGACTCTGGTCTTGTCCTGATCATCAGTATAGACTTAGAGCTATTTGTTTGCCTCACATAGTTTTCCTTAATTGCCAGATGTTTCCTTTTCCATTATAATGCTTGTTTTAAAATATCAGACCTGGGCCGGGGAGATAGCTCGGTGGTCTAAGCACCTGCCTGGCAAGCGGAAGGACCTAACTTAGATCCTTGGCACTGCATGCGGTGCCGGCACTATGAGTCTGAACTGCATAGTGAGACCCTGTACCGGGCGGGCGGTACAAACCTTCCTCTTACAGCTCAAATAAATTTAACTTGAGCCTATGCTATGTACAGTTCTTTTTGTGCTAAGCAGAGCACCTAAGAAGCCTTTCCTCCTTTTGTAATGTTACTTCCTTCACTGTACTAGTGCTTACTAGAAGTATATCTGTAACATTTTGTTAAGTCTTTTGAATTACAACGTAAGAACTAATTTTCTCCTCTCTACTTAGCCCTGGATATAAGCCATTTTTAAACATCATTAAGCCACAACTGAAGAAACTCAGCGAGATAACTGAAGAACAAGTCCAGCCTGATGCCTTCCAACCAGTAGCAGTGGGTAAGACTCCTGAACAGACTAGCCCTAGGACAGAGGAGAGCAGGGGCTCCTCTGGCCATGGAGGTATCCCCCAAAGTGAGACTGGGGGTAGCAGTACAGTCACCTGGAAAGAAGACGACACAGCCCAGACAGAAGAAGAGGAATCACTTCAGGATGGGACTTACGACTGTTCCGTGTCCTAACAATAGTAAGTCACATCACAGCAGTCAGTATTAATTAGCAGCAGTGCGCAGCTGAGTACACTGTAACCTAGTTGAATGACTTAAAAGGGGAGAGAACTCAGCTCAGAGACTTTTGGGTAAAGTATTACTACATTTTTAAAAAGTAAGGATCTTTTGGACTCTGAAAAATGTGATAAAAATCAAACATCTTTCATAAAACGACTTTTTTTTTTAAGCTACGGAAATAAAGGCTATTGTACAGGTGTACATTTTTGTTTTATTGAAAGGTTGGTAGCTTATAAACCATAGGGCTTTGTCCTGGGTGAGCTTAGTTTTTCATAACTTAGTTTTGTATGTTTTATGGTTCAGCATGTGTCTAGACTTTTTTCTTTTTTTTTCTTTCTGAGACATTTTATAGCCCAGGCCGGTCTCGAATTTGCAAAAATCTTCCTTCCTCAGCTTCCTGAGTGCAGGGGGATTATAGATATACCACCATGCCCCACATTCTGTCCTTTTTTTGGTCTTTTTAAGACAGGGTCGTCTCCTTATGCAGTTCAGGCTGGCCTTGAGCTCACTTCATAGGCCAGGCTGGTCTTGGACTTGCAATGGATACTCCTGCTGGAGCCTCCCAAGTGTCGGGATTACAGGTGTGCACCACCATGCCCACCGTTACTTTTAAAAATAAATGCTAAGGTGCTTGCTGTAGCTCACTGAGCACTTGAGCTACCTGTTTGCTTCCTTGGACAGAGCTCACTGAACTCCCTGTTTAGTTCTTGAGTAGACCCCTATCCTTGCACTCACACTAGTGCAATGGAGACATGCTCTTTGGCTTTACTAGCTTCTTTAATCTGAGACCTGAACTGATGAAAGCTTCTTTACTTGTCAGTTAATGTGCCTGTTTTAGCAAGCTTGATTCCTACTAGATCAGTGTAGGCAGTGGTATGAAGTGTTATCAAATATGCTGATACCACTAAACTATTTTGTATCAAATAAGTATACCTTTTTGTAAATGCTCTTGTGTAAATATACTCAAAGGCACTGTGCATATTTTTAAGGCTTGTATTATAATTTGTTAGATTTTATGCTGGATTCTGCATGAGTATAGACACATACTCTTAGAATAAAGGAGAGGCTTCCATTTTCTTCCAGAAATGA
>PVKN010010665.1:0-22393 GCA_004027915.1 Capromys pilorides
ACATGCAAAATGGTGTTCCAAGCTGGACCAACAAATGTATTACCACTAAATTAAAGTGCTATCATTAAATTCAAATCTGTATTACCTAACTCATTACTATACATAAAAAACTAAGTGAGATAAAGTATTTGAGAAATTGAACCTAAAAATGGCAATACAGATGATGCAATCAAAACAAAAACTACGACCCATCTGCAAGGCATTGAAATTTGAGTCACTGGTTGGGAAAATTGTCTGAATATAGATGGATTCATAAGATGACATAATGCACTCCATAAACTTTCAGTTAAACAGAAACATTCCTTAAATGCTAGTCAGAAAGTAATGAAAATTTAAGCAATTAAACTCCAGAAGCTGTCAAAAGCTGCTAAACCTAGCCCACCCCTTCTGAGCTGAATCACACTACTCCTCACTCCCCTAGAAAGGGTAGCTTCAAGTCCTAACCCCAACACCTGTGAATGGCCTCTTAAAATGTTTCAGGAGATTAAGGTGTTCCAAGTCCAATGACGGCTAGCCTCCTAAGAGTGCCATGGGAAGCATGCAGCTCAACACATGGGGACGGTCAGAGGGGTCTCAAAGACATAGACTGGACTGCAGGCAAGAGACCCCAAATGCTAGCCATGCCCTTGCCAGCATCTTCACTTGGAGCAGGGGCCGAAAGACACCTCAGCCTCTAGAACTACAAAAGAATACTCTTCTGTTGTGTTGAGCCAGCTAGTTTGTGGTAATTTGTTAAAGCAGTCCTAGAAAAATAATATACCATCCACTAGAATCATAAACTCCACAAAGAAATGAGTTTTTCACAATTTGACATAAGGCAATGGCTTCAGAGCTGGCTTATCCTCCACACATAGGGCCATCACATCCCCATAACACGTTGAGTAATAGTTCTGATTCACACAGGCCGAGGATCCTGAAAGGTGGCCTGCACTGCTCATGAATATCCACTCATCCTACCTGCACACACTCCACGCCCTCTGGCCACCTTCAAATCCCACCCTGTCAGATAACATCAAAACATCTGTCTTTTTCCTGTTGACAGAACACAGTTCTCTCCAGTTCCTACAGAGCTTACAAAGAACTCCTATCATGGTCTACTACAATGACCAGCTGACACCCACCGTGTGTTCCTAAGTGATTATCCCAGAGCCAGAAAGAGCAGGGACTCAAGAGACAGTTTGTGAAGTCCCTCAAGGACTGATTCAGAAGATAGGCAAATTAGCTGTGGAGACAGTTTTCTTTCCCTCTACCCCTAACCCAGTCTCAGGGCTCAGTGAAGGCAGAATAGAGTGGAGTATACCTCAGTGCTAGGGCCCTAGGCCTTGCACACTTGACGCTCTGGGTTCAAGCCCCAGTACTGCAAAACAAAAAAACAAAACAATTACACAAGATTCACTTCTCTTGACTTTATTCCTAGCAGAGACTCTTTTTTCAGTATGACAGAGGAGCTGTGCCAGACCAACACTCCTGCTGAGAACTAGGAAAGCCAGACACATTTCAAAAATCAATGTTTGAAGGCATTACAGAGCCACTGAAGCAATCCACATTAAGAGTCTAGAACAGTTTAGCGAAAGAGGAACTGTAGAGAAATCAGATGACATTGCGCAGCCACTTTTTCCCAAGCACGTTTTCTGATTTTAGGGCAAAAGGTTAAGAAGCTGCACTCTGCTGAGGAAGAACCATGAAAGTTTTTGGAAGAAATGAAAGTCGAGACTTTGAGAGTTTAGGAAAAGAGGTATGAATTAAATGGGCCCAGCACAAGGCTGGTTTTCACCTGAAGACATTCATCCAAACTCCACAGCTTGCAGGGAGAGTTTCAAGAGAAAACTCAAGATCAAGCATGAAATTTTAATAACAGCATAAAACACAGCAGGTAGGAGCCCCCATAAACACATCTGACAGCAAACACCTGGACGGCCATTTGCTAAGAGTAAGTAAGGCAAGCGAGGAGGAAACAAGGCCTGATAAAACAGCCACACAACCTCACCCCTCAGTGCAGTCAAGGGTGACTGGTCACCTAGTCAGCAAAGGAAGGGTGCTTATCTCTCTGAAAAAGACCGGCATTACATCATCCGGCATTCAGAAAGATGCTCAGGGGTTTGTGGCCACTTTGAGTAACTTATCACGACTCCATTTCAAAATAACCAAGTCTGGCACATACCTTTGTGGCAGAGCACATGCAAGGAGGAAGAGCACAAGGGAGCTTGAGAGCAAGAGAAAAGGAAAACTTGGGTTAGGGGAACTTGAGTTGGGGGATCAAGAGCTCCATGGTCAAGCATTTGCCTAGAATGAGGCCCTGGGTCAGATCCCCAGTCTCAAAAGAGAACAGAAAACCACAACAGATACACCATTTACAGCAACAATTACATTAAAAACAAGTGAACTAAGTATTCTAATTTAATTCTGAAAATACCAGACTAAAAGAAAAAAAAAAATCTAAATCCAACTTCACAATTCTTTCTAGGGCAAAGGAAGTTTGAAAGCTTAAGAATGGAAGAAAATCTACCACAGGTAACATGTACCAACAGAAAAGTACACTAACATCATACAAAGGAGACTTCATGGCAAAAAGCACACCTAGAGAGAAGTTGAAGGCAATGAAGGGGGTACGGATTAAAGGTAGCAGAGTTAATCCACCAGGAAGAGACAAAAATTCTAATATGCTATCAGGTGTGGTGGGGCATGCCTGTAATCCCAGCACTCGGGGAAACCGAGGCAGGAGGATCATCACAAGTTAGAACCAGCCTGCCCTACACAATAGTTCAAGGTCAGTCTGAACTACACTGTAAGACTGTCTCCAAAAAAAAAAAAATTTCATGTGAGCCAAATGGCTAAAATTACCCATCACTGGGTGTTAAGAATTCTTTTATCAATAGCCTGAGACAGCCCCAAGATTCAAGGAAAAACTACACAATACTATGCAGCACACATACTGGACTGCCAGAAAACGCTATGAAACTCTCATCGTAAACTTCCAGTGAGTTCTGATAGTCTTACAGAAAATATGCAGCTTGGGAGCTGCTAGAGAGCCTGCCTAGCATGTGTCACGTTCTGGGTTCCAATCCAGCATGGAAACAAAATACAAATACTGTATAGTTAAAACGTTCATCGAACAATGCAACTGCAATCATTGCATCCCACTGAGCTATGTGGCAGAGGCCATCACAACTGGTATTAGCTGGACTTGAGGTTACTATGAGTCAGACCTGAAATCCAACCTGCTGATTAGTTTATTTGTCAGACGCTGAGAGCTTTAACTTCAAAACTCTGAACTTATTTCTCAGGCATGGTTTTATATGTGTGTGCATATATATGTACAACACATCAATATATATTAGATATTTATACTATATACAATTACACCTGAGAAATATGTATTTGTCAACTGCAGTAATGAAAACGTAAAAACTCTTCTTTGCAGGAAGAGCCTATATCCACAAGTAAGTAACAAAAAGCCTGACATGGCCAGGTATATAGCTCAGGGGCTCAAGTGCCTGCCTAGCAAAAGCAAGGTCAAGAGTTCCATTCCAGGTACCAGAGTGGGGGGGAAAAAGCCTGATATGATGACACACACTGGTATTCCCAACATTCTGGGAGGTCAAGGCCCATGGGAGCCCAGCCCATGACATTTAGTGATCAGGTGAGATATTCTTAAAAAAATAAAAAGACTGGGGCTATATAGCTCAGTACAGAGGCTATGGGTTCAATCCCTAGCACCACCACCACCACCAAAAAAAAAACTTGTCTGGAACATATTCCAAAAACATACAAGGATGAGTGGGCTCTTAGGACAAAGTGGTATCCATTTAATATATAGTTGCCATCTGATTATTTCTCATAAATAGCATTTATTAAGAGATTCAAACCAGGGGCACTGTATGTGCTAATAACATGCTTTGCCAGAGCTACATCACCAACTATCCATAACTACACAGCATTTGAAACCCTAGACAAAACCCACAACTTAGCCAGGTGTGAGGGCATACGCCTATAATCCCAGCACTTGGGAGGCTGAGGCAGGAAGACTGCCGAATTCGAGGCCACCCTGGGCTACATGGTGAGCTCAAGGCCAGCCTGAACTACATAGTGAGACTGTTTCTCTCTCTCTCTCTCTCTCTCTCTCTCTCTCTCTCACACACACACACACACGCGCACACACACACACACACACACACACACGAAAAACAAAATAAAGCCCCATACATTTATCGTACCAGGACCCCAGTTGAAATGGCTGACAAATTTACACAAATAAAAATATAATCCAGTTTGCTAAGAAGAAGCCAAGCATATTACTTCATGAGATACTTACTACAACGAATTTTTTAAAGGACTGCTGGGACTCAAACCAGAGGCACTCCATGTCTTAGGCATATGGTTTGCCAGAGCTGCATCCAACCTCTAGAATGTATTTTAGTCAATCTATTCCATTCACCTAGAGGTTTGTTTTTATAATTTTTATTTGCATTTTCCTCATAATATTCTATTTAAAGCTTTGGTCATTAGCCCAACTCCCTTGTCAGAAACACATTTAAAACACAATGTCAAAAGCTATGTGGAAATGCAATTAAGGAACACAACATTACTGAACTATATTTAGGCAAGGACAGCCGTCCCACTGTTTACCAAGGAAGGATGAACAAGGCCTCTGTCACAGGGTCCACACCATACTGGATAGATGTGACCTATAATTACTTGAAAGAGTAACTCTTCAGTTTGGGCAAAACAGAGACTCTTACTGGACATTTTATCTAAAATGAATAGATCTGAGCTCATATTAAAAATGAATGCCACTGTTAGGCTTCTCAAGATCCCAAAGCCTACTTTTGGGAGGTCTGTACTCTGGTACCCCTCAGCCCATCTACGCATGGAGGTGAAGTGGCTTTCATTCACAGGAGTCCCTGGTGCCTCCTCCTGCTCACACAGCCCATATGAGCATACCCGCCAAATCATATAGCTCTGTGATCAGACAGCAACGTGAAAGAGATGCAGTCGAGGACCTTGTCAGAAAGCACCACCTCCAACCACACTGCTGATAAATTCAATACTGAAGCTTCACTGAGAAACAAAATGTTATGGAAGGTAGAGTGGTCTGAAGAGTATCCAATCCATCTAATCTAAAACAGATCTTCTTTTAATCACTCTCTAATAAATGTTTGATTGGGTCATTCTGCCACACAGAATTGCTCTGACTGAATTGTTTTCATGTTATGTACCAAACTGTACAATGAAGGAAGGCAGGATTTACAAAAACATAATTCAGCTGGGCATGGTGGCGCAAGCCTGTAGTCCCAGCACTTGGGAGGCTGAGGCAGGAGGATCAGTGCAAGTTCGAGACCAGCCTGGGCTACAAAAGTGAGCTCAAGGCCAGCCTGAACTGCAGGAGACCCTGTCTCAAAAAGACACACACACACAAAACAAACAAACAAACAAACAAACCATAATCTAGTCTTTTGAATTGCAGGCCGTTTCCTTAAAAATGTAGCTAACAAATGTCTCACTACAGGAATCTTTGGGAATTCAGAAGAATTGGTAACTTTCCTCCGAGGGTCACTGAACCATGTAAATGATTATAAATTTTTCTCTGAACTGAAAAACAAAGCCAAACCTGTGGTCCTCTTACAATTCCTTAACACTTCAGTACTTCGTGTAGGGACTCATGCTTGCTTCTACCTTAATTTTCCCCAGTCCTATACTCACCACCCACTTATCTCTGGATGCCACCTTGTACTTATCTTTGTAAGCCATACATTACAAAGAAGATGTGCTGTAATATATTCCATGTGAAAAAAATTATGGCTTTATAAGACTTTTTTTGTTCACTAATAAACATTTTATGAACGTTTATTCATAAACATTTGGTGAAGACAGCGCAGCAGACGAAGCATCTGCTTAGGTAAGCACAGGGACTGGGGCTTAATCCCCTGTACCATAGTCTGCACCAGCCACGTTCCCAGGCACACTAGCTGGCTATCATGACTGAGCAGGGTGGTGTACGCCTGTAATCCTAGGGCTGGGAGGCTGAAAACAGAAGGATCACTAGAGTCCGAGCTGCATAGTGAGATCCTGTACCAAATACATAAAAGGAAAAAGTTTTATGAATTCAATTTTTGTATTCTTTTTTTTTAAATCACCCCCATACTAGAGAGTCACTACCAATCAAACTCATGACCTTGTGCTTGTCAGAAAGGTGTATGAGTTCAATTATTTTTTTTTAAATGTATTTAGTACATACAGGGTCTATAGGGTCTCACTACACATATCAGACTCATAATGATCCTCCTGTTTTCAGTCTCCCAAGTGCTGGGATTACAGGCATGCACCACCATGCCCAGTCTCAGCGCGCCCCAGAGGTGGGGCTTGCATAGCATGTCAGGATTGAACTCCAGTCCCTGTACCTGCCTAAGCAGGCACATTAGTCCCTGAGTTCAGTTTTTAAAGCTATTTTTTAAATGCGCCCAAAGTGCTTCCTAACGAAAACAAAAAACATTTTTAGCCAATATTTTTTAAAGTAGAAAATTCTAACAATTATGTTATTTAAGAACAAAAGTAAAACTTTCATAATGCTTAAGAGCGCAGAAAAATCATAAATATATCCTTATACAAATATTTCTCAGAATTCATTTTAAATTTTAAAATACAGACCAAATCTCCATAAATGCAATTACAATTACGCATTTATTTTGAATAGGAGTTTAGCAGCCTGGCTTCAAAAGTGGTCCACAGAATTTTTGTACATTCTATTATATTCTATGGAGGACTGGGGAGATAGCTCTGTAGCACAAGTACCTGCATGGCAAGTGCAAGGTCATGAGTTTGAACTCCGGTCCCACAAAAAAAAAAAAAACAACAACTAATATATTCTGTGCATGGCATATTCCTTTTTTTTTTTTTTGAGCCAGGGTCTTGCTATACAGTTCAGACTGGCCTATAAGCTCACTCTGTAGCTTATGTTGGTCTTGAACTCACAATGATCCTGCCGCCTCAGTCTCCCAAATGCTGGTGATGCGCCACCACAACTAGTGCTAACACTATTCCTGAAGGTAAAAACAGCATAAAATTTAGATGTTCAATGGCTCAAGCTACATTCCCACTTTAGGAATTGTAACAAATGCCTTCCTGTCATTTGGGAAAATAAACTTAAAACTCAGGGTCAGGGAAGTAACTCAGTGCTGACACAGTTCAGCAGCACAAAGCAAGGCCTTGAGTTTGAACTTCAACACCAAAAGGAAAAAACAAAAACAATACAGCGTTTTCTTAAAGCACTTTGGGAACTTTATACAAACGTCAAATAAAATACTAATTAAATAATATTTACTGAAATAAAGAGAAGTCAACTGCTGTTTCCCACATTTAACGACCCAGGGCACTTCAGCCAAGTGAACTAACATGCATAATGCCTCTACAGTACTCTGTGACAGAGACGAGCATTTCACAAGTCTTTCAAAACATGTGTCTTCCATATACCGTGAAACTCTGATTTTTGGTGTGATAGCTTATTGATGGGTTAAGAAGACACTGTGTAGCATTTCTGCCTATGGATCAGGTATTAGCTTACACAGGCATCTCTTACACTCTAGGTATAGATTATCTCTGCTAAAGATGCTTACCTTACAACCAATACACAGACATTTGGCACCCAGCAATAATGGCACACACATACCTGTAATCTCAGCACACAAGTTCAAGCCCAACCTGAGCAATTTAGCCACACCCGGTCTCAAAATAAGGGTGGGGGGGGATAACTGAATATAAAGGTCCTAGGTTCAATCTTCAATACGACCAAACAAACAAACAAAAAAGTGGTAAAAATTAAGCACAATCAAGACTGAAATTCTACATCTCTAACTAAACATTGACACAAATAAATTAAATAGTAGGATCTTAGTTCTTTATACCAATAGAAACTTTTTTTAAAAAAGGTATTTGGTACAGGGTCTCACTACATGGCTCAAACTCATAGTGATCCTCCTGTTTTCAGCCTCCCCAGCACTGGGATTACAGGCGTGTGACACCATCCTGGTCTCTGTAGCCATCTCAGAGTGCCCCAGGGCAGGGCTGGTGAGATCTATGATGTACTAGGGATTGAACCCTGGTCCCTGTGCTTGCCTAAGAAGGCACTCGGTCTGTTGTGCTATTTTGCTGGCCCCCAGAAACTTTTTTTTAATTGAAAATTAACACCTGAATCAAAGAAATCCTTTCATCATTCTCACGTCAACAGGTACTTGAGCATCTGAGAAGGTCCAAATTGGTTTGAGAAAGAAAAGGACACAAAATCAAATTTTTGTCCATAGAAGTTTAGAGATTAGCTAGTCAGACACCTTTATATAAAGAAACAATTAGCAAATAAGTACTCAATTTAAAGACTTAATGAGCATAAAAGATTAAAATACAAGACAGTACATAATAAAGTGCTAATACTGGACTCTGTGAAGGGGAGACAGCTCAACAGCATAAGCAAGTGCAAGGTCTTGGGTTCGATCCCTGTACAAAAACAAAGCAAAAATTGGGTTCTGCCAGTGTCAGCCACACAGCAGTCTGCTCAGGGTAACTGCCTAAAACTTCACTGTAGCTGGGCTTGACAGCACAGCCTCTGGGCTTTAGAGTGAGTTCCAGAGTAGCCAGGACTGGATTGCCAGATTCTGTCTCAAACTAGTAAGCAAAGAAATGGTTCCATTTAAAACATACACTAACCCTGCTTAAAATCCTTTCCTGATCCTGTCACGAGAGAGAAAAGCCTAAACTCCAGCCTGCATCTCTGTTCTACACTGGAATCTCCTCCCCTTGTAGTTAGTGGTCTTTTTTCCTTTAGCTGGCCCCATCCCTCAGTCACCTTATTTCAAAATCTCCTCCCCGCCCGGGGCCACTGTACTCTTAACGTCACTCATTCTTTGAGACACTTCCAGAAAATATTTCTTTATCCCAACTTCCACACCCACCAGGACGGTGGAAGTGTCTTAACACCTCAAAGTCGTATTAAAGCACATTCGGCTTATTACTTTTTTTTAAGAACCTCTACTGTCCTCTCTCCTAAACTGGCAGTCTCCTCGAGAGCAGAGATAAGAGGTCAGTAAACACCTGAATACGTGCTAATCCTTGCCTAAGGATCAGTAACTCCTAGGTCTGAAGGAGGCTGGTGTGGCTCAGCAGTAGAATGCTTGCCTAAGCAAGCACCAAGTTTAGAGTTACTTATTAAATGGATTTACAATATAATCGAATCTGCTTGAAATTCCAGCAAACTTTTTTGGCACAGTCTTAGTTTTTGGTTTTTTTTTTTTTAAGGTAGTTTTAGACTTACGTTGTAAAATATACAACTATTTTCTGACCTCTAAAAAAATCCCTTAGCAAAAACCTACTTCCAGGTGATTCTGCCAGGTATAAACTCATCTCAAAGGCAAAACAAGCCTACCGCATCCACTGACACACTTCCTAACCGCAGCGACTGGTCACCGGCTCTGAGACACCGCCAGCTGTCTATGACCGGCTCTCCCGGGCGTCTGAGTTCTTCCTTTGCTCTACCCAACTTCCGCGATGGGCATTCCCTGGGCTCTCCTCCAACACGCTTCGAAAGCAAGGACTTCTGTGCCCAGCCCCGGCTCCACACCTTCGCCCTCCATCACCGGGTGAAAGTCTTCAAATCCCGAGCCACGAACACCCTCCCTGCTCCGGGACATTTGCGTCCCCGTGGACAAACGCAGGTTGGAGTAATCTAGGCGCCCCTTCCCCGTGCGAGCCTCCATCCAGACGCGATGTGGAGGATCCCGAGGGGCCCCGGGCGCGCCCCGCCGCCGACCCCACAGATGTTCCTGCGGACCTGGGACCCGGTGGTGAGGGGCGGCCTCCGCCGGAATCCACGCTGAATGCGGACACGGCTCGGCGAGCTGGCACGGCCCTGAACCCGGCCCGCGCGTGGGACTAGAACAGCAGCGGCCCCGACGCGAAGCGCCCCGTCAGGTGGACGGCGCCGACGGATGACCCAGCAGTCCCCGGCCTGCACGCCGCCGCCCCGCTCCCGAGGTGAGGCCCGCGCCCCCTCGGCCCCGGCCCGGACGCTCCGAACCTTGCCAGCGGCTCCTCCGGTGTGTGGAGAGCAGCTCTGCCGACGCCGCTCCAGTGGGTTCCGGGCTCTGCGCGTCTCCTCCCCGCCCTCGCCCCCGCCTCCTTCTCGCGCCCCGCCCTCCGCGCCCCGTGGGCGCGCACGTGACGCGCGCTTGCGCCACTTCCGGGGCGCGGGTAGAAAGATGCGGAAGTGAAGTGAAACTCTGTGGAGACAAGGCGCGGTGCTGGCCTAGGAGGCTGCATTGACTATTGTGGAGGCTAGGGAACAAGGGTGATCTCCAGAGGAACGTTGCGGCGCTCACCTGGTGCATTTGGGATCCACGGAAAGGACGGCGTTCGGAGGCGTTTTCCTCGCACCTGCTTTCGGGTTCCGACTTGGTATAGGCTGCGGCGGCGCTGCCTCGCGTGTCCAGCCATTGAAGCAGCACGGAATGGGAGGCAGAGGCCCAACGCGTGCGGGCATCGAGCCCCAATAAGTGAGGCAAAACTGTGACTGTCATCCCTTCGTGGATCTTAGGATCTGACAGGTGTTGAAGTTAAAGTACCTGAAAGTGATTGCTTGGTGCAGATCTGTTTGTAAAATTGAGCATAATTGAAAGCCCAAAGTTAAATACAGTAGCCAGTGTCACAATAATGATCGAGTTGCATGTGGAATCCAATTCTGATTCCCATTGGAAGAATGCTGGAAGCATTCCAACTACTGTCTCTTTCATGGTTGCCATTAATGGCATAAGGTACAGGTACAATAGAAGGGAGAAAAGAAAGAAAAAATACTGTGGTGCGTGCGGGAGGCAGACTTACTTTGGAATCCAGTTTTGCTAACTAGCGTCTGTGATCTTGGGCAGGTTGCCTGATTTCTCAGTAGTTGCTATGTACTAATCCAGATTGATTCGTTGCTTAGGTTATTCTTAAGTACTTGTGTGTTAGACTGAGGCAACAATTTAAAAGAAAAATAGCTATACTGAGGAGTTTACATGCTAGGGCACAGCTGGAAAAGCTAATCAATACATGTGCATTACTCCTTTAGACGATGAACATTGCTGGGAAGGAGACTAGTACAACGAAGGTGTTTGAGGTTTTAGAGGAGACAGGAAAGGCTTCGCTGAGGTTACATGAATAAAGGATAAAGGAGCCAGGTTTGCTGCTATGCAAATATCTACTGCAGTTCTCAGCACAGGGAGCCGAAAGTGGAAATGCACTTCCAGCCTGTGGCTCCAGCAGCGAATTGGGTGGAAGTAGAAGCGATCAAAAGGTAGTGGACTAAACCCAAAGTCACTGGAAAGAAGCTCACCAGATGGGAGTTCCCACCCACTAGTAGTAAGTGATGTTGTGTGTGCGTGTTGTTTTGTTTTTGAGGATAAGGTATTTGAGGTTGAATCCAGGATGCTCACCCTTAACTGTATCTCTAGCCCCCTGTGAGTGTTTTAAGACAGGGTCTTGCTCACCTGCCCAAACTGAGTTCAGACTTGTAATCCTCCTCCCTCAGCTTCCTAGGGATTCTTGGCATATACCACTGTGATTGGCTCCCCCTGGTAGCGTGACTGTCATCACATGAAGAGATTTTCAGGACACCTCAGTGAGAGGCATAGGCTTTATTATGCAGGCTAGGAATCGATATTCAGGATATAGGTCCTAGAGAGCTGTACTGTGACCGGGACTCCAGAATATATATGTGTTCTTGGAGGTAGGTATCCTTTAAAACAGGTGATCTAAAACATTTGCCTAAAAACATTCTTTGAACCTCTTGAATATCCTTTTTAACCTTAAGGTCATATTGCTGCCCTTTACCCTGCAGTAGATGAATTTCACATACTGTAAGGGGTTTAAGTGTGATGGGCGTGGATAAAAGGTCTGTGAAGCACAAAGAAGCCTAGGGAATAAAAGTGAGTAGTAAGATTTGAAAAAATTGGGCAAGTTTGTTTCCTGAAATTGCTTCCTTCTTAGAAGTACAAGCTTTAAGTGACAATTTTCCTTGTCTCTTGCCTTTCTTGTCTCTTGAAAGAACACCAACTCTGGAAAATCTGACTCATTGGGGCTATTAATGGATTAATGTATCACCCAAATATTCATTATTTTTTAAAGTAAAAATCTCACTAGTGGCTCCAGCTGGCATTGAACTCACTATGGCAGCCTCAGTTAGCCTCAAACTTATGATGATCTTCCTGCCTCAGCCTCCCCAGTGCTGGCATTATAGGTGTGTTCAACCACATCCAGTTCTTTATTCTGTAATTTTAAGGTTGGTTATTGGTTTAAAGGGAAAAAATATCATGCTGAGTACGGTTTTGTTTTACTCAGGAATGGAAACTTGTTCTTCAGTTATCTTTACCTATAATTCAGTTAAAATGCTAGCCACTTCAGCATCAAAATGACTACTAATCTTGGAGTGCTTATGATTTTTTCTCCAATTTTGTCATTGTCCATATTTTCTTATCTCCTTGTCTCTCTTCTTGCCCTTGTCCTAGGGCTTTTCTTTTCTCCTCATACATTTTGTTTTGGCCTAAACAGTGAAATGGAAGGAACATGGAAAAGAGAATTTTCTAGGAGAAGATGGTATGTCGAGAGTGAATGGGGACTCCATGGCTACATCTTTCCCTGGGGGCTGTTCAATATTAGGAAAAAGTAGTTTACAAAACTGTTTTCCCAAGACTAAGTTTTACAAACTGTTTACTATCATATAGATTTTCCTTTGTAAATTTCTGTCAACAGAGGAAAGTACAGTCATATGGGTGTCATCCACCCATCACGCTGCAACAGGGCTACTGAATCAGACCCTGAAAACTACGGGCACTATCTGTTAGTGATTGCAAATGTGAAACATCTGTCCACAGCAGGACAAAGCTCCCACATTAGGTCCCAGTAGACCAGACTAAAAATCAAAATGCAGGACCAGAGATTTAGCCTAGTGGCATATACACCTGCCTGGCAAGTGCAAGGTCCTGAGGTTAATTCCCAGTACCAAAAGAAAAACAAAATAAATCTTTAAAAACCAAAGTAGAGAGTTCATATCCCAAATAAAAGTTTTCTGACCTTCTGAGAAATTGAGAAAGAAAGAACGAAACTTCTCACACAGGACAGCTTCAGTTCGCGTAACAAATTTTCTTCTGCTTTAACCAGGCTGTTTTACACACTAACTTCAAGTGGCTGTTTTTCGACTGTTGTCAATCTGTCTGCCTTATAGAGAAAGTAACTTTCTTCAGCACTTTTTTTGTCTAAAACTGACACAGGAGGTAGCGAAGAACTGGCTGAAGGAAGAAAAGGGGAGCCACCTCAGAGCCAGCTGAGGCTAGATCCACCTTCTGAGTTAAACTTTAACCCAGGCCCTGGATGACCTGGTGTAAAAAGCAAAAGCACTGCTAACCCAAGTCATAAGTTTCTGGTTGTGGATCCTGTGCTGCTCAGCAAGCCCAAAGCCGACCCAGCCCTAATTACCATGTCCTTAGCTACACACCTTTGAGTCCATTGCCCTGTGGCCTTTGGAAACCATGACAGTTCCTTCAGCAGCCATGTAAGGTCAAAAACTCCAAAACTGCACTCTCTAATGGAAAGGTAGACAAGAGTAAAACCTTAGTGCTGTCTTTTTACAATCTCATATATAAAAAGCCAATGAAAATCTTGTTTTGTTGAGACATGATCTCGCTATGCAGTTCAAGCCCTCAGCCCTGCCTCAAACCCTAATGCTTCATTCAGTCAACACCAAGCCCTCTGCCGTGATCTCATCCTGTTAGCCCCCACCAGCTTGTTCGCCTGGGGCCACCTCTGCATCCAGTGCAGTACACTTTGACTTTTGATATATCTTTGATCTCACTGCTTCTTTGGGTATCTGTTCAGTTGTCAGATACACTTTTTTGTTGTTGATAAGGGTCTCGCTACACAGCTTGGATTTGTAGTGATCCTCCTGTCTCCGCTTTCCCAGCACTAAGATTACAGGTGTGGGCTACCGTGCCTGGTTTTGGGACCAGCGCACCGGAGTTCTAGAGCTGGCACAGCATGCTGTACTGGGGATCCATAGGGACCTTAACTCACCGGGCAAGCACTTTTGCCACTGAGCTATCACCCCATCCTTCATTTTGTTTTTGGGATGAAGTATTGCTGTCTTTTTACAATCTCATATATAAAAAGCCAATGAAAATCTTGTTTTGTTGAGACATGATCTCGCTATGCAGTTCAGCCTGGCCTTAAATTCCACTATGTATCCCAGGCTGACCTTGAACTCGCAGCAATTCTGCTTTAGCCTCCCAAGTGCTGGGATTACAAGTGTGCGCCACTTGGTTTGAAAATATTTTAAGTGCATTGTAATTTTGTCTTTTGACACACACGATACCATTTTCCAAGCAAAATGGATGTTTTATGTTATAAGAAAGCAAGGCATAACATTTCCTCCTATAAATCTGTCCTTTTCTCAAAAAACACTAAGTTATTGATGCTTTCATGAAATGCTGTTTCTAGAAGACCATTCCAAAATTAACTACTATCACTGACTGAAAATATGTTATTTTTAAGGTTTTTTGAAACAGGATCCCATTATAGCGCAGACTGCCTTGAAATCACTATGTAGCCCAGGCTGGCCTCAAACTTGCACTGATCCTCCTGCCTCTGCCTCCCAGGTGCTGGGATTATAGGCATGCACCAGCATGGCCAAAAATAGTGTTATTTTGTTAACCAGGGTATTGGCTACTTGAACTAGCCAGATTTCTACCCCTTTCTACTGTTATCTTTGAGGACAAAATCTCTAAAAGCCAAAAGTTCCTCCTGTTGACTAGCCAGAAGCAGTTGGCTCCCGTGACTGCTAGGTGCCTTCCAGATTACCTCTAACTTCATTATAATCTGATCTCCATGCTAAATGAAAGGCCCACCAGCTGTCATGACTATACCATAGACTACAAGGGGAGAGGTAACAAGATTGCTGCCACTTCTGGAAAAGGGTGTGCACACCCTCCTTGCTTGCCTATCCCCATCCTTGATTCCGCCACCCTGTAACCTCCCTTTCATAAGAGAGTTGAGAATTTCATAACACATTCTAGTCATTCAAAGCACTCTGACTTTTAATCTCAGTCAGGGAAAAAGCCAGGGGAGAGTTTTGAGCAGAACGCGTGATTTCACCATTGACAGTCTTGAAAACTACACTGCAAGAGTAAGAAAAAGGTCAGCCACAACGTCTCATTAAAGGGTTCTGGTTTTCACTAAGCTATGGATTCTACAAAGAAGAAACAACCCAAACAGCTATAAATACTTGGTTTGTAACATTGGGTGGGACTGACTATAAGATACTGACTGGACCTGGAGGTACGGGCAGAGCTCTTGAGAAACAGCAGGACTCAGGGTAGCATACTTGGGAGTCCTTAGTGTTCAGTGGTAGTCAGTGCAGTCGTGAGAGTGAATAAAAGTGCCTAGATGTATGTGCAGCAGATGAGGCACGCATTTATGAGGGAGTGGTAAACACCAAGTCACCATCTTGGCTCCCTTTGAAAGGAAAGACAACTGGAAAGGAATACTGAAGGATGGGTGGGTGGGTGGGTGGATGTAGTCGGAGCCCTGGGGCCTGAACCCAGAGCCTTCATACTGATCTACACCTCACACCCTTTTGAAATTCCATATTTAATTTTGAGACAAGGTCTCACTAGTTGCCCAGGTTGGGCTTGCTCTTGCAGCCCTCCTGCCTGCTCAGAGTGTAGTTTGAAGAATGGGTATATGCAAGCAGTTTTTGCTTAAGAAAATAAAAAGTCAACTGGAGCCTATAGATGCCAACAGGTAACTGTTACTGTCACTTGAAGACGACTTTACTTTGACTCAAGATTTTCAGAGGCTTCAGTCCACAATCCGGGGCACAGGCAGTGTGGTGGAGGGGCCCGGTGGAAGGCAGCTGCTCATCTCTTGGCAGCCAGGAAGCAGAGAGAAGGGAGGAGAGAACAAGAATACACTTCCAGGTCACTCATGCCCCCGACCCACCTTTTCTTACCAGGTCCCACCTTTGAAACATGTGAGACTTTTGGGGGACATTTTGGCTCTAAATCATAGCAGTAACTAAAGGAAGGACAAACTCCCCCTGCCACATGCTATGTTCTCAGCGTTTCTTATTGTTGAGACAGGGTCTCCTTATGTCATTCAAACGGGACTTGAACTTTCCATTCTCCTGCTTCAGCCTCCCAGGGATTATAGGCTTGCACCACCACTCCTGGTTTGATCTTCATTTTGAAGCCTGCATTACCTCAATCTCTGGGTCAAATCCATTGTCAGCTCTGCATGTAGGTGTGCGTGTCACTTAAGAAGCACCTGCCTGAAAGCTGGCGAAGCAACTTTGGTTGGCTCTAAATTTACATAATATATCCCCTTCAAAACTGAGAATACCAACGTAAGAGATTAACAGGGCATTTGACTGTGTTCAGCAGTCTCCAGTCATTGCCCTAAAACTGTCACCTTTGAGTCCAGCAGAACCTCAAATGACTGAGACTCGCAAGCAGAAGTAATCATCACATGGAGACTGAATGCTGCTTTTATCAATAAAGACTTCTGGATGGAGCCACCTTGCAAAGCAGAACTGAGATAATGACCCAGCAGGGCATCCTGCCAACAACCTAACATCCTCCAATGAGGCCCCAGCTCTTCAAGGCCATCGTCTAGTAACAGTGCAGGCTTGCAACCTGGCCTTTAACGCCTGGCCTTTGGGGACATTTCAAATAAACTAGCAACCACCATTCTACAGAACGTTCCTCTGTTCAGGTTCGTGTGAGGTTTTTCTCAAAGTTAGACACAGGTTATTTATTTTGGCAGAAACTCACCTCAGGTAGGCTTATCCTTCACAAGCATGATGAAATGTGGTACCCATGACATGAGTTTATCCCAGGTCACTAAGGTAATACAGTTTGGTCACATGATCTTACAGTTATCTCTACTGTGAAGTTATCTTTACTTTTCTAAGTAATAAGAAATGTATGGGAAAATGCACCAAGATTGTATAACTATCCTAGTCTTTTTCAATTTCTCAATCTATGAGTCTTAGTATCCACTAATGATTCTTGCCTACATTGCTTATAATTATGATGACTGCCAAATATTTTCTAAGCTCATCATATAAGCTGGGCTGGCAAAATAGCTCATCAGTCTAAAGCACCTGCTTAGGCAAGTTTAGACAAGCACAGGGAATGAAGTTCAATCCCTGGCAGCACATGTTGCACTAGCCCTGACCCTGGGTGGACTGAGCCAGCCACAAAAAAAAGGGGAAGGGCAGCAATATGGCTCAGCGATCTAAAGCACCTGCTTAGGAAAGCTTAGGCAACCACAGGGATTTGAGATTTGATCCCCATACCACATGCTGCACCAACCCAACCTCCAGGGCAGGCTGAGCCAGCCATAAGGGCCTGGGGAGACAGCTCCATGACACAAGTGCCTGCCTGGCAAGTGCAAGATCATGGGTTTGAACCCTGGTCCAGAGAGAGAGAGAGAGAGAGAACATGAGCTGGCATTTTACTTGAGGAGAGCTTTCTTTTCTAGTTCTTTTATGGAATTGTTTAGTATTAGCATTAACAGGAATTCGTGGATTCATAATGTACTTAGTGGGCTGTAACTCATTACTATAATTATTTTGATGTTCAAATTGTCCCACACTTCAAATCTTAGTAATGTGTGCCAAGACAGGAATTTAACTTTATATAATATTGAGTCATTATTTCTAACAGGAACCATGTGAAAAAAAATCTTTCTTGACAAAACTTCCTTGGTTTGTGATAATGCTGCTGCAACAGCAGCAGAGAGAAACAGAATTGCTTCTCTACTTGCTGTTTGGTAGGGCGCGTTTCAATTTGTCAAATATTATCTGTTAACATATAAATTAAAGAGAACAAAGTTAAAACTGCCCTTACCCTTTTTTACTTGGCCCCCAGAAAAAAGTGTATTATTATGTTTTGCAGGATACAAGAATTTTAAGAAACTACAGCTAGGGGTCTGTGCTAACCTCACAGCCATAACTAAATTCTACCAGTGAAATGGGGATCCCTATTGGACTAGAAAAGAATGTACACTTTCATAAAACTAGCAGAGTATGTGTTTGGGGGCTCACCTAACTTCTCTTTAGGGAACCAGGCCCTCCCTACATTACTAGTTCACACAGATTAGCAATCGATGGCCCAGGCCAGGGATATAGCTCAGCAGCACAGTGCCTGCCCAGCAAGCTCGAGGTCCTGAGCTTGATTCCATTACCCCAACCCCCAAAATGGATGGCCCAGTATCTGGTCTCTAACAGCAGGCAGGTAAATGCTGCCTTCCCTGAGATGACAGTGAGGGCATCAGGAGTGCTGCGAGTCCTTCTTGGGACTTTTCTAGCTTTCAGAAAGTGTCTGTCTCCCTCACTCTGTTTCTGTCTTTGTCTCTTTTTCTTTTCCTCTCCCCTCCACCCTCCCTCCCTCTCCCTCTCTCTTTCTTTCTCTAGCTGGCAAGGCCTCATTAAACTTCCCAGTGTAGTCTCAAACTCATGATCCTGCTGCCTCAGGCTCCCAAGTAGCTGGCATCACAAGCTGCACCTCCATACCCACGTGTCCCTTCTGATTTTGCCAAAGGCATTGTAATCCTAGAACTGGAAAAGGCATTCCTGCCACAGTAGATAAAGGCAGGAAGCCTCAGGATGTATTCAGAGAATCTAAAATGTGAGAACATCTCATGATACAGTACCAAGAGCATTTATAAGAGGTATAATTCACTTTGAGTTAATTGATCAAATGAAGAAGAGCTAAAGGCTTACCAGATTATAAAATTCTCAAGTGAGAAGTGGTTTAGGAATCACATCATTGTAATTATTTTTTCTGGTCCTTTTGAGACAGGGTCTCATATGCAGCCCAGGCTGGCTTTGGGCTCCCTTTTTAGTCCAGGCTGGTCTTGAATCCATAATAATCCTCCTGCCTCAGCCTCCCAAGGGCTGAGATTATAGGTATGTGTCAACATGCCTGGCTCATATCATTTGATTAAAAGGGCAGGGAGAGCTGGGTGTGGTAGTGTACACCTCTAAGCCCAGCACTTTGAGAGGCTGAGGCAGAAGGATCATAAATTTGATCTCAGCCTGGGTGGTTTAGCGATTCAGTAAGACCCTATCTTAAAATACAAAGCATGTCCCAGAGCTAGGACAGCCTGTCACACATGTGGGAGAAGCTACAGCGAGCCCTGCTGCCCTACCTTTTTCTAACACCAACCCTACCTCCACCCCTAGGAAGTGGTGAATAGGGGTTCCTAAATGACCTGCTCTTAGCCCTACAGTCGTGAGTCAAGAGTGGGTACAGAACTGCAGGTCCTGGTGCACATCTGTATTCCCAGCATTCTGGAGTCCAGCCCACGCCACTTAGAGACTTAGACCTGTGTCAAAGAAAAAAGAAACTAGCAAAGTCATCAAAGTCCTAGACATTTGACCACATGTCCACAAGTAGGCGCCACTGCTATTTTTTCCATGGCCAGAGTTCAGCAATGAGGAAGTGACTGAGCCAAGTAGGGAAGGGGAGCCGATTGCCACTGGGATGTCCTGACTCCCAGGTGACTGAATTTAAGTAGCCAAGTTTCATAGGTGACTGGCTATAATTTCATAGGCTGAGGAAAAAGGTCTGGACAGGAATATAAATTTGGGATTAACCATTACACGGATGTGCCAGTTCTTAGCTGATTTCCACTCAGCTCCAATTCCCCTTGCATTCCCTCAGCAGCAAGGACGAAGGTGGACCTTTCAATAGTTTATATTCTTGTTGCTGCCAGTTAGCGTGATACCCAGCTTTGTCAGCAGAGGGCAGCAGTGAGACACGGTGGAGGGAGGGCATTTTCCTCAGGGATTCATTCTGCTGTGAGCTTGTCTGGCGGCCAGTTTCTGCAGAGCTTGATGTCACAGAGGCCACAGCTTTCCCCAGCATCCTCTTGGGTGCTTGAGTGGACACCCAGGCAAGCACCCAGATAATGACGCTGCCTTTGTGTGAGCCATGCGGGGAGCTATGGAGGGAGATGAGTTCTCCCTGGTCTCTATCCCAGCTCCGGGAGTACTGGCTCTGTATGTCATTCCCATGTTTAGTTATCCTAGCCAACCCCATGTTACGCCACTTCTAACATAACAATTCTTTTTATATTAAAGATACAAATTATTCAATTTATTGTGTGGTCCCTTTCCTCTGCATAAAATCAACAGAAATACAGGCAAGATTGCCCAGAGATAGTGTAGTTTGGGACAACAGCTAGGTAAATTCCCCTGAAGTCTCTATTGATTGAGTGAGTGAGTGTATTTTAGGGAAGGGTCTAGAGGGTGTTCAGGGTCTCATTACTAGATCGGACTCTAGTGATCCGCCTGTTTACAGCCTCCCAAGAGTTGGTATTACAGGTGTGTGCCCCCATGCCCAGTCTCATTTGCCATTCTCAGTGCACCCTGGGGGAAAGGCCAGCATGGCAGGCCCAGAGATCAAACCCCCAGGTGCAGGTGCAGGGGCTTAATCTGCTGAGCTATTTGGCGGGCCCCCATGAGGTCTCTATGTCATTTCCTATTCTGAATGGTGAAATGTGAAGGCACGTGGGGTGGGAGGAGCTCCAAGGTCAGGTTCCACTCTTGGACAGCAGATGCAGTGCCTTCTGGGATCCACTGTGGGAGCATGGCTGGCCTAGCTGCGGTGGGTACCTACCTGCACGAGCAGCAGTTTCAGCTACTCAGAGCCAGTGTTTCTTTGCTTGTCTCTTGGGATCCTGCATAATAAGAACATCTCCTGAAGGCAAAGTATTTGAAAAACATGGCTCACTGCTATTATAGGGACCACGCTCCCAGGTTCACCTTGGCTGCTTCAGGCTGCTGGGGACTCACGTCGTTTTGGGGGCTCTTGCAGGTGGTACCTCCAGACATTCCTTGAGGTGAGTGATACCTGCAACTGCCACACAAGGGCTGTTGGCCTCAGCCAGTGCCAGGGTTATGGAGGTGTAGAAGCAAGACCGATGCCCTTGTTTGTGCCTTGTGTGACACTGCTGAGGTGCTGAAGTGCTTCTTCAGAGAAAAAGACAAGAGGTTTCCACTACTGGAAGGCTGTGTCCTTAGCTAAGAAATGCACAAACTCATTTCCTAAACAGATAGAATGGCTGAAGATACACATTATTCAAGTTACCGTGTGGAAGCAGCCATGAACAAATCAACAATGTTGCCTATAAACACCCAAATCCCAGGACCACACAGGTAGCTGGAAAGCCTTCTTTGCCAGCAACATGATCATGTGTGTGCACTGGGGGAGTGGGGGGTAGCCTGGTGATGGAGGCCACTATGTAGCAGCTCCAAGCAGGACTGAAATTGTTAAGACTGTAGTGGCAGGCACCTCACTCCTGGGTGGAGACCTTCCTGGGGATAACACAGTTCTCCGAAATCAACAGAATGTCTTACTTGGAGAAGCCCTTAGGGGATCTGGAAGGTCCCTGAAGGCCCAGGGCAGAGCCCTGCCTTTCTTTAGTATTCCCCTGCGCTGTCCCCCTTGGTTGTGATAACTAAGTAGGCAGGAGCCACTCAGAATCTGTGTCTTAGCCCCAGAGAATCTCGAATTCTGTTAGGTTTTGATCCTCCTGGAGCCCCGAAATCATCCCATTTGCCTCTTATTTAGCCTTTGCTGTCCACTAGTTTAGGAGATTTTAGACCTAACCAATTTACAATAACTAAGGGATGTTAACCCAGCAGTCTGGGAATTTGACCTATGGATCCGATTCCAAAATTCAGGTTGACTCAGAGATGCTGCCACCATACAGTCGGAAGTGCCACGCCAACAAAGAACAGCACTGATGGTCACTCAAAATCAGGCCATGATGGAATCCTCCAGATGAAGGGGAACCTATAGGAGTGGTGAGATCCTCCTGCAGAAAGGGTTTCTCATTGTTCTGCCTTTAGACCAGTGTCACTTTCCAAATAGAGCTGCATTTTTTTTTTTAGAGCTGCACTTTTAAGAATGAAATTAAACAACTGAGATGGGCATAGGGTGCATGCCTGTAATCCCAGCATTCAGGAGGCTGAGGCAGGAGGACTGATTTGAGTTCAAGGCCAGCTTGAACTATACAGTGAAACCTTTTCTCGAAAAGGTAAATTAATTAATTTTAAACAGCTGGGATATCCCCTGCACAGGTCTGTAGATATGTTTACATTTCACCTTGATCCCTAGGGGTGCCAAGTGAACAGTGCTGCCCTCTGATAGGTTCTGGCCCTAGCATAAATTGCTAAAGTCATTATGTTGGTCATCTAATATAGCCGATGCCCTTAAAATAAAAGACCAACTCCCCCTTCTTCTCCAACTCAGCCCATGACATAATTTACTTTCACCCTTCCCACCGCCTCAGGGAAGACCCCCCAATCAGCTCCCTC
>PVKN010010666.1:0-22416 GCA_004027915.1 Capromys pilorides
GGCCCCTACTCTATTCTTTATAAATTACCCAGTCTCAGGTATTCTGTAACAGCAACAAAAAACAGATTAAGACAGATTCCCACCAGGCATGGTGGTGCAGACCTATAATCCCAGCACCTGGGACACTGAGGCAGGATTGTTGTAAATTCAAGGGCAGCCTGGGCTATATACTGAATTCAAGGCCAGCCTGAACTACACAGTGAGACCCTGTCTCAAAAAAAAAAAAAAAAATTAAAATTAAAAAGACAGATTCCCACAGAGCAATTAGAAGCAACAAATTAGCTGGGCATGGTGGCGCATGCCTGTAATCCCAGCACTTGGGAGGGCTGAGGCAGGAGGATCAGTGTGAGTTCGAGACCAGCCTGGGCTACAAAAATGAGCTCAAGGTCAGTCTCAGCTGCATGGCGAGACCATGTCTCAAAAAGACAAAAAAAAAAAAAAAAAAACAAGAAGCAACAAATTAAATTCATTCAGAGTTCGGTCAGGGATATAGCTCAGCAGCACAGTGCCTGCTTGGCAAGTGCAAGGTCCTAAGTCCAACTCCATGGAACAACAGCAACAAAAATTCACTCAAGAATCACATAGATGGGAAACCAGGCACGGTGGCCCACACCTGTAATCCCAGAATTTGGGAGGCTGAGGCAGGAGGATCAGTGTGAGTTCGAGACCAGCCTGGGCTACAAAAGTGAGTTCAGGGCCAGCCTTAACTGTATAGCGAGACCCCAAGAATCACATAGATGAATCTTTTTTTTTTTTTTTTTTTTTTTTTTTGTATTTTGGGGCAGGGTCTACAGGGTTTCACTACTAGATGGGACTCTTAGTGATCCACCTGTGTTCAGCCTCCCAAGTGCTGGGATTAGAGGTGCTTGCCACCACACCCAGTCTTAATTGCTGTCTCAGTGAGCCCTGGGGGCAGGGTGGGCACTGCATGACTGGGATCAACTCCTGGCCCCTCCCTGCATCTGCCCAACCAGCTTTGAACTCACTCTACAGCCTAAACTGGCCTGGAATTTGCCAGGATCCTTCTGCTTCAGCCTCCTAAGCGCTGGGATTACAGGAATGTGCCGCCATGCCTGATACATGGATAAGTTTTGGTCTCCGTGCTGAATGAAAAAAAAAGCAAAAATGCAAAGTAAAGCTTGCTAAAACTTGTACCAGTTGGCACTACCTAAGTGCACAAACCAGGGCTCACAGATTTATGACAAAGTGACACTGCGCTGGAGGAGAGAAAGGTCAGTCTTTTCAACAAATGTGGCTGAGTCAACAGGCTATGTGGGAAGAAACTGTGACTCACACTGTACCCAATAATTAATAAATATCAGTTAGCTTATAGTCTAAATGTGAAAGAACACAGTGAGAGCTTTTAGGAAAAAGGTAAAAACTTTATGATCTTGGAGTGGGCAAACATTTTTTTTTTTAAGTTTTTATGTGGTACAGGGTCTCACTATGCAGCGGGGACTCGTATCGCCCTTCCAGGCTCAGCCTCCCCAGCACTGGGATTATAGGTGGGCGCCACTACACTTGGTATCAGTGGCCAGCGCAGTGTGCCTCCCCAGTCCTAGGCAAAGATTTCTTTCTTTTCTTTTCTTTATATTATGGCTGGTTCAGCTTGTCCTGGGGGTGGGGCTGGCACAGCATTTGGTGCTGGGAATCAAACCATGGTCCCTGTGGCTAAGCTTGACCTAAGCAGGTGCTTTAGACCACTGAGCCATCTCGCCAGCCCCGGCAAAGATTTCTTAAGTGGGGTATTAAGTAGCCTGGTGTGGTGGAACACACCTATAGTCCCAACTACTCAGGAGACTGAAGTGAGAGGATTGCTTGGTCCCAGGAGTTCAAGACCAGGCTGGGAAGCACAGTGAGACCCCCCCTCACACACATGAAAAAAAAAGGCCAGGTATGGTTGCACATGCCTATAATCCCAGCACTTAGGTGGCTGAGGCAGGAGGACTGCCATGTGGCCTGCCTTGGTTACTTAGTGAGCTCAAGGCCAGTCTGAATAGCAAAGTAAGACCTTGTCTTAAAAAGAAAGAAAAAAAAAAGTTTAAAAGATACAATGTTAGTGACAGAATTTTTTTTTCCTTTTCTTTTCTTTTTTATATACTTCTGTGCTGAGAACGGAATCCAAGGCCTCACAGGTTTTGGCCAAGCACTCTAGCAAGGAGCTACACCCCCAGCTCAGAAACAGTGATCCCCGGAGTGGGGGAGGGGGAAGAATCCCCGCCAGTTCTAGGCCAGCCTGTGCTACACGGTAAGCCCAAGGGCAGCCCGGGCTTCATAGCTACCAAGTGGTTTTAGACTAAGCTGAATAAGGCAGTGCACAGCCACAACCCTAGCACTGCTGGAGGCTGAAGTCAGAGGATAGAATGTTTGAGTCTAGGGCCAGGCAAATAGCTCAGCAGATTAAAGCACCTGCTTACCCAGATGCAGCAGCCCAGGGGTTTAATCCCCAGCCTGATGTGCCAGCCCCACCCCAAGGTGCCCACTGAGATGGGGATTCAGCCTGGGTGGGGGGGCATGCACCTGTAATCTCAGCGCTTGGGAGGCTGAACACAGGCGGATCACTTCAAGTCTGATCTATGTAGTGAGACCCTGTAGATCCTGTACTAAAATAACAAAAAAATAAATAAAAAAGAAAGAAAGAGTTTGAGCCTATCTGGGGCAATTTAGCAAGTTAGTAGGATCTTCTCTCAAAATTTATATTTTATTTAAAAATGGTTTTTCTTTGAAACAGGATCTGATACAGTTCAGGCTGGCCTGGAACTTGAGACAATCCTCCCTCAGCCTTCTGAGTGCTGGGCCTACAGGCACGCGCCACCATACCTCACTTGAGCCAGACATTTTTCTTTTCTTTTTTCTTTTTGAGATAGGATCTTGCTATGCAGCTCAGGCTGGCCTTGAACTCATTTTGTAGCCCAGGCTGGCTTCAAACTTGAAACGATTCTCATGCCTCAGCTCCTCAAGTGCGACTGGGTGTGGTGGTGCGCACCTGTAATCCCAGCTCTTGGAAGGCTGTAAACAGGTGAATCACTATGAGTCCAATCTAGTAGTGAGACCCTGAACACCCTGTAGACCCTTCCCTAAAATACAAAAAATAATAATGATAATAATTTTTACATGTGCTATTTGGAATTAAATTTAGAGCCTTTGCACTGAACTACATATCCAGCCCTTTAAAGTTAAAACCATTCAATGCCATGGGCTGGCCAGATAGCTCAGTGAGTTAAAACTCCTGTTTAGGCAGACACAGGGCTGGGGGTTTGGTCCCAGGCTTGCCTTGCCGACTTCAACCCCAAAGTGAGCTAAGACAGTGATTGAGACTGGGCATGGTGGCACGCCTGTAATCCTGGCGCTTGGGAGGCTGAAAACAGGAGGAAAACTGTGAGTCCAATCTACATAGTGGGACCCTGTCAAACCTGTACTAAATACATTAAAAAAAAATTACAAAGCCAGGCATGACAGTGTACACCTATAATCCCACACTCAGGAAGCTTAGGCAGGAAGGACTGCTACAAATTCCAGCCTGGACTATGTAGTAAGTTTGGGCTGATTTGAACCACACAGAGAGACCCTACCTAAAAAAAGAAAGAAAGAAAGAAAGAAAGAAAGAAAGAAAGAAAGAAAGAAAGAAAGAAAGAAAAGTAAAGTAAAGTTCTATTCATCAAAAGTTCCCATTAAGGGCTGGCCAGACAGCTCACCAGACTAAAGCACCTGCTTAGGCAGAGTGCGGCAACTGGGTTTGGTCCCCAGTGTGCTGTGCCGGGCCCACCCAAGGGGTGCCGCTGAGACAGTGATTGAGGCTAGGCAGGGTGGTGTGCACCTGTAATCCCAGCGCTGGGAGGCTGAAACAGGAAGATCACTATGACTCTGATCTAGTAGTGAGACCCTGAACACCCCGCAGGCCCTGTCCTAAATACATTAGAAAGGCTGAGGCAGGAGGAGGATCAGAGTGAGTTGGAGACCAGCCTGGACTATAAAAGTGAACTCAAGGCCAGCCTGAACTGCATAGTGAGACTCTGTCTCAAAAAGACAAATAAAATAAAATAAAATTAAATAAAAATAGATAAATACATTAGAAAAGAAGAAAAGCCCCCATTAAAAAAAAGTGAAAAGGGGCTGGCAAGATAGCTCAGTGGCTTAAAGCGCCTGCTTAGGCAAGCTTAGGCAACTGTAGGGACTGCAGTTCAATTCCCAGCACCACATGCTGTGCCAGTCCCACCCCCAGGGCAGGCTGAGCCGGCCATAAAATGAATGAATGAATGAATGAATGAATGAATGAATGAATAAATAAATAAAGTTTTAAAAATTAAAAAAAAAAAAAGTGAAAGGGGCCAGCAAGATAGCTCAGCAGTGTAAAGTGCTAGCTTAGGCAGGCTTAGGCAAGTGCAGGAACTGTGGTTTGATCCCTGGCACTACATGCTGCACCAGCCCCACTCTCAGGGCAGGCTGAGGCAGCTATAACATAAATAAACAAATAAACAAACAAACAAACAAATAAAGTTTATTAAAAAAAAGAAGCTAGAAAAAGAAAAAATGAAAGTTAAAAATTTTTCAAAAGTGAAAAGACGAATCACAAAATGGGAGAAATAGTCACAATGCATACAGCAGACAAGGACTAGTGTCTTTGCAAAATCCTCAGAAAAAGAGAAAGTACTAAGAACACGGGTGGAAGACTTGATTGAGTGTCCCAAGGGCACATCTGAAGGGCCAGGAAAACACGTAAGCAGCCACACCCAAGTGAGGTGCGAGTGAGGCAAGGCATCCCGGGGCGCCCACCGGCACAGCCAGCTCCTGAGGACTGACCCTAGCGAGGCTCAGACTTGCAGCAACCACATCTCTGCTGTGGGAGTGTGAAGCGGCAACTGACAGTGGCTGCTAAAATTAGACGTAGACGGGCCTGGTGGTGCCTGTCCTCTAAGCACTAGGGAGGCTGAGGCAGGAAGATTGACCACTGTGAGTTCCAGGCCAGCCTGTGCTACATAGTAGTCCAAGGCCAGCTTAAACTACAGAGAAACCTATTTCTAAATAAATAAATAGCCAAGCATGGTGGTGCACACTTATAATTCCAGTACTTGGGAGGCTAAGGCAGGAGGACCACAAGTTCAAAGCCAGCCTAGGCTACATAAGTGAGTTCAAGGCCAGTCTGAATTACAGAGTGAGATACTGTCTGAAAGAAAGCAAGGCTGAGGCAGGAGGATCGGTGTGAGTTCGAGACCAGCCTGGGCTACAACAGTATGCTCAAGGCCAGCCTGTACTGCATAGCGAGACCCTGTCTCAAAAAGAAAAAAAAAAAAAGAAACCTGAAAGAAAGCAAAAGAGGAAAGAGAGAGAAAGATAGAGAGAAAGAAAACTTACAGCCCAACACTTTCACATCTGTGTGGGTACTAGCCACTAGAATACTTTTCTCCACTTTGAACATGTACCAGAAAGTGGACAGCAGGGGCCATTTGTAATGCCCCAAACTTAGAAGCAACACAAGTGCACCTTAACAGCTGAGTGAATA
Source organism: Capromys pilorides (assembly GCA_004027915.1). Lineage (NCBI taxonomy): Eukaryota > Metazoa > Chordata > Mammalia > Rodentia > Capromyidae > Capromys > Capromys pilorides. The sequence continues at coordinate 5,501 of PVKN010010666.1, forward strand.
AACGAACTTCAGTATATCCTACTATAGAATACTATATAGCACTGAGAAGGAACATGCTACCAACACAGGAGACATGGATGATCTCACAAGCATGATGCGGAGTGACTAAAGCCAGACACTGAAGAATGCATAATGCATGGTTCCACTTATGTAAAATTCAAAGACTAGCAGACCAATCTGTGTCGCAAGAAGTTAGGAGTGTTTATCTTCAGCTTGTAGGGGCAGGATTTCTCTGGATTTTTCCTGTCTGCTTTTTCTTTTGCAGACAGGGTCTCATATGTAGCTCAGACCAGCCTTAACTCACTATGTAGGGTTAACAAGATAGCTCAATAGACTAAGTGCCTGCTTAGGCAAGCACAGGGACCAAGGTTCAGTTCCCAGCACCACATACGGCAACAGCCCTTCCCCTGAGACTGGGCATGGTGGGTGGGGAGGCAGAAAACAAGAGGATCAGCCCGAGCTGCATAGTGAGACCCTGTACCAAATACATGAAAAAGAAAAAAAACTCATTATGTAGCGCAGGCTGGTCTCAAACTGGAGGAGATCTTCCTACTTCAGCCTCCCAAGTGCTGGGATGACAGCCAAGCGCCATCACACCCAGCTCCTAGTAACAGGTTTTCCCTTAATTTGGATAGAGAAAAAGAAGAGCAGCCAAGTCAAGGCCAGCCTGAACTGCATAGCAAGAGCCTGTCTCAAAAGAAAAAAAAAAAAAGAAGAGCAAAGTGAGAAAGCAAAGCAAAGAAATGGTCATCAACATTTGGGGCAGCAAGTTAGCTGCAGCAGGACGTTAGCCTTCTGACGTTCGAGGGAAGCCAAGTTCCTGGCCTTAACCAGGAGTGGGGGTGAAAGACAGCAATCAGGAGGCTGAGGCAGTAGACTCACTGCTAAGCTGAGGCCATCCAGGGCTATATAGTGAGACCCTTCCTCAAACAAACAAATGGGGCTGGGGAGATAGCTCAGTAGAATCAGCACCTGCCTGGCAAGCACAGAGTCCTGAGTTCAATCCCCGGTACCACTAAAAACAAATACAAACAAACAAACCTGCCTCTGTAGTTTCTCTGTGTATGTGCTTTAGTTGCAGAGCTACAGAATGTCAGGCAGAGGAGACATTTATATTATTATTAATTTTTCTTTTTTTTTTGAGGCAAGGTCTCATTATGCAGTTCAGGCTGGCCTTGAGCTCACTTTTGTAGCCCAGGCTGGTCTCGAACTCACACTGATCCTCCTGCCTCAGCCTCCCAAGTGCTGGGATTACAGGCATGTACCACCACGCCTGGCCAGAGGAGAGATTTAAACAGAGCTGAAGTGCATTTAAGAAATACACACTGCAGCCGAGTATGGTGGCACTCACCTAGAACCCTAGAATTCAGGAGGTTGAGATAGGTGGATCGCTGGGAGTTCGGGATCAGCCTGGGCTACATGTTGAGATCCTGTCTCAAAACACAAACTTGTTGCTGCTGTTATTGTTGTTTTTCCTAAAAGGGATCTTTACATGTCTCTGGGCTAGATGCTCTCTAAAGTGGTTCTAAGATTTTCATCTTACTGTTGCCCGTGACCTCCCAGTACCCTACAAGGTCTTTAAGATCTAGCGTCTGCCAGCTCCTCTCCCATCAGCATCCATTCCCCCCACACACACACACACAGGCCCTGGCTGGGTGCCCCCACTCCTTGAGCTTCCCTGGCCAGCCTGCCCTGACCCTCTGGTCACGCTGGCTAGATCTGACCCAGTCCCCACTCAACTGAGACCTGGGTGAATAGCTCCCATATTGTCTATCACAGGTTAAAAGCTGAGAAGGCAGAATAAATATTTTCTAGTTGAAATAACAAAGTTTGGAATTTGAAATTCATGTGTTTCTACTTTTTTTTTTTTTTTTTTTTACTTTTTGCAATACTTTGTTTTTGTTTTTGTCTTTTTGAAACAAGGTCTGCCTATGCAGTTTAGGCTAGCCTTGAGCTTACTTTACAGCCCAGACTGGCCTCAAACTCATAGTGATCCTCCTGTCTCAGTCTCCTAAGTACCAGAATTTTTTTTTTTTCCAAGATGTTGTCTACATGGCCCAGGTTTATGAGGATTCTTCTGCCTCAGCTCCTGAGCTGGTGAGCACTGCTTTGTCAGGCAGACCACTTTCTGGCCAGAAGGCCATCTGAGGACTCCTTCAGGCCCAGGCAAGACCTGCTGCCATTAAGCCTCTTCACACCAGAAGTGAGGGGCAGTTCTGGCACACACAGGGTGACCCCCTTGGGTGAGCTGGGAAGCTCATAGCACATCACAGGCATATGCCACCACCGTTCTGCAATACTTTAAACCCAGGTCTTGGATCTAGACCTCACCCCACCCCCTTTTATTAATTTTTTTTTTTTTTTGGTCTTTTTTGAGACAGGGTCTCCCTATGCAGTTTAGCTGGCCTTGAGCTCACTTTTGTAGCCCAGGCTGGTCTCGAACTGGCAGTGATCCTCCTGCCTCAGCCTCCCAAGTGCTGGGATTACAGGCAAGAGCCACCACACCCGGCCCCTTTTCTTAATATTTTTGATGTTGAATCAGGATCTTGCTAAGGTTGCTAAATTTCCCAGGCTAGGCTTCAGTGTTCTATTTTCCTATCTCAGCCTGTACCCCTACACTGTGTTCTATTTCTAGATTTTAGGGTTCTAAAAGTCTGAAAGTATAATTCTAAATTTCCGTGAGTACTGTTTGAATCAGCCAAAGTTTCTAGGTCAGAGGAGAGTACTTGAATTTGGTTCAAACTTTGTATCACATAGAGTTTTTTTCCTTTCCTTTTTTTTTTTTTTTGAGACAGGGTCTCACTGTGTAGTTCAGACTGCCCCACAACTTACTATGTCGCCCAGGCTGGCCTTAAACTGGCTGTAGTCCTCCTGCCTCAGCCCCAGGAGTGCTAGGATACAGCTGCATGCCACCATACCCAGCACAAGTTGTTTTTTAACTGGAAAATTCTAGATCAAAATCAGAGCTAATAACTTATTTTTTATATCAGTAATCAAACTCATAACCTTGGGCTTACTAGGCAGGTGCTGTGCCACTGGGCTGTATCTCCAACCCCAGAGCTAGTTAACTTTGAGCCTATATTTTTCTGTGACTGCAGCTTGTGACCATAGGTCAGATGACCACATCCTCCTGTCCACTTGCTCATGTATGTCACCTGTTTCCCCAGAGGCCTTTGAATGAGACACTCTTATGCAACTCTTTAGACAATTCTTTTCTTTTCTTTTTTTTTTTTTGTGGGACCGCAGTTCCAACTCACAACCTTGCACTTGCCAGGCAGGCACTTGTGCCACGGAGCTTTCTCCCCAGCCCCTCCTTAGACAATTCTAAGAATCACAGCATAGGCTGGCCTCCTTATCTGCACACTCGATCAATGGTGGAATGAAGGTACTAGAAAAAAACTGCATCTGTACCAAACATGTACAGGATTTGCAATTAGTCATTAGTCTCTATACAACATAATCTAATAACTATGCTGAACTAGATTTTTAAAAATATTTTCCCCCAGTGGGACTGGGTTTTGAATTCATGACCTTGCACTTGCCAGGCAGGCACTTGGGCCACGGAGCTATCTCACTAGCCCCCAAATTTTTAAAACATCTTTTATTTATTTATTTGGTATAGGGTCTCGCTACATAGCTCAAGCTTGTAGTGATCCTCCTGTCTCAGCCTCCTCAGAGCTACGATTACAGGCGTATGCCACCACATCTGGTTTTGGTGGCCAACACAGCATGGCCAGTGTTCTGGGACCCAGCACTGCATACTGTGCCAGGGATCGAACCCAGGTTCTTATGTTTGCCAGGCAGGGCTTAGACCACCCAGCTATCTCCCCAGCCCCTGAACTATATATTTAAGTAATCTAGAGATTTTTTTTTAGACTCTCCCCTCTAGAGATGTTTTCACACATTCTTGCCAGCTTGAACCGCCAAAGGTTACATGTGTGACTGTCTGATCAGGTGTTGGGTAGCACTGGTGGTACAGGTGGTATGACCATACATGGGACAATCATGCAGTTATCGCTGGTGGTATAAGCTGCCCAGCAGTGAGACATGCAGATTGTGGCCCCGTCGCAAATCTGTTAAGGTTTACAGAAGGATGTATGTAGATTGCAAGCCAATACCATGACATTTTATATGGCAGATCTGGGTCCTCAGCAGTTCTGTGACTAGCCCTGTGGACTGAGAGATGACTATACTGAAGGTTCTAGGCTTAGCTAGGCATGAGGGTGAATGCCTATAATCCCAGCCCTAAGGAGGCTGAGACAGTAGAATCACTGCAAATTTAAGACCAGCCTGAATTGCATATTGGTATCCTGTTTTTTAGAAAGAAAGAAAATAAGATCCAATGATTATAAAAAATGCTGAGTTATCAAAATTCTCAGATTATGAAAGAACTGACTCGAGCTTTAGTGTTTTGAAATTCTATGATTATAACAATCAATACAGGGCTGGCAAGATTGCTCAGCGGCCTAAAGCGCCTGCTTACGCAAGCTTAGGCAACCCCACAGACCACAGTTCGATCCCTGGTACCACATGCTGTGTCAGCCCCACCCCCAGGGCAGGCTGAGGCATAATATAAAAAATAAAATAAAATAAACATTAAATAAATAAAGTTCTCTGGTTTTGCTGATATTGTTTTTAAACAATCAAAATATGGTGGCAAACCATCCCAGTTGGCCTGAGACTAAGGTTTTCAGTGGTAAAACCATGAAGATTTACACTCTGTGTCAATACTCCTGGGATCCTGTTTCCTATCTCCTTTATTTTATTTTATTGAGACAGGGTTATAGAAATATGGAGATGAGACAAAAGCCTAATTAATGTCCCAAAAAGCATGGAGGAATAAACAGAGGCCAGGGAGGGCTGCTGTCTGTTACTTTTAAGACCCGGAAAGCTGGGATTTGCCGCTGCAGAGAGCAGCTTCTCCTGCTGGTGCCATTTGTTGATCCCTTGCTTGGGATGCTAATGGTTGTCTCCTCCCCTGCTTGAAATGTTAACAGTTAGCATCTGTGTGAACCTAGTGTTAGGTGGAATATATGGTGATCTGTAGTCTATATTCACCAGAGTAGTTGTGCACATTCCTTAGCCTGCCTTTAGCCTTCAAGAAAAGTGAGATGCTTCTGGGGCTCCGGGCTCACTTGGAGAGAGACTTATCTCAGTGAGACCTCTGAAGCTACCTTTATTGGGTCTTCTCATCGTTTCCTTCAGCACCGACTCAGAACATACAACACCGGGTCTCACTCTGTAGTTCATGCTGGCCTTGAGCTCATTTTACAGGCCAGGCTGGTCTTGAATTCACAATGATACTCCTGCCTCAGCCTCCTGAGTGCTGGGATCATAGGCGTGTACCACCATGCATAGCTCCTGTTTCCTATCTTTGGAGGGTTTAAATTATTAAGACTTTAAAATTTAAATAAATAACAAAAAGGTCTTACAGATCCATGTGCATTAGAGTTCAGATTTCTCTTTTTTTTTTTGGTCTTTTTTGAGGCAGACTCTCCCTATGCAGTTCAGCTGGCCTTGAGCTCACTTTTGTAGCCCAGGCTGATCTCGAACTTACATCAATCCACCTGCCTCAGTCTCTCAAGTGCTGGGATTACAGGCTTGCACACTACGCCTGGCTAGATTTCTTTCTTTCTTTCTTTAGGAGTTCAGATTTTTCTTTTTTTTTCTGTTTGTGGAAGGAGGGATTGAACTCAGGACCTTGCGTTTGCCAGACAAGTGCTTATTCTACTGAGCTATCTCCCCAGCCCTAGAGTTCAGATTTCTTTTCTTTCTTTTTTTTTTTTTTTATTATGGTCGGATCAGCCTGCCCTGGGGGTGGGGCTGGCATAGCATGTGGTGTGGAGGATTGAACCGTAGTCCCTGTGGGGTTTTTGTTGTTGTTTTGAGACAGGGTCTCACTACGCAGTTCAGGCTGTCCTTGAGCCCACTTTTATAGCCCAGGATGGTCTCAAACTCTTACTGATCCTCCTGCCTCAGCCTCCCAAGTGCTGGGATTACAGGCATGCACCACCCTGCCCAGCTCTAAGTCCCTGTGGTTGCCTAAGCTTTCCTAAGCAGGCACTTTAGACCACTGAACCATCTTGCCGGCCCATAAAGTTCAGATTTCTAAGGCTTTAAGATTGTTGGGGACAATGATTAAAATTTCTAAGGTCACTGGGGCCGGTGAGATGGTTCAGTGGTCTAAAGCGCCTGCTTAGGAGGGCTCAGGCGACTGTGGGGACTGCGGTTCGATCCCCGGCACCACATGCTGCGCCAGCGCCACCACCAGGGCAAGCTGAGCCAGCCACAAAATGAATAAATAAAGAAACAAACAAAAATTTCTAAGGTCACTGACCAGAGTTTTGTATTTCTAAGAGTCTCCATTGCTAAACGTTTAGCAAGAATCTCTGATGCTTTAATTCTTCAATCCCTTGAAAGAATCCCTGGCATTTACAATGCCCCAAATTCCTACACTCCAAACTACACACTTCCGAATTCGTGGAATACCACACAGAGCTGTTCTGCAGATTTAAGTGTGCCTGGAGGTCTCTTCTCCTCCACCCACAAAAGGGAAGGCACCAAGACGCACAGAGGCTGCCCCACAACCCCCTGCCAGCCCCTCTGCCCACCCAGTACCTGCCAAGGCCTTGATCCGGGAGCATTCGAAGAGTGAAGCAGCTCCGGTGGAGGTCCCTGGTGGCTCCCGCTCCCAGCCCCGGTCGGGACTCTCCCAGCGGGCTGAGGGGTTGTTGTTGTTGGGGGCAGGCAGCCCCTCCATGTTGTCTACTTCCCCAGGAACCTGCGCCATTTGGAAGGTGAGGCCTGGGGAGGAGGAAAGGCAAGTTGGGGAAACCAGCCCAGCACTTCAAGCACTCACTTTTCAGGATGACTGGCTGTAAGGCTTGTGTCCTCGAGCACCTTCAACCTTGTCCTTTTTTTTTCCCCAGAATCGGAATTCGAACTCATGACCTTGCACTTGTCAAGCAGGCATTTATGCCACACAGCTATCGCCCTGGCCCCATCAACCTTGTCTTTCAAGGGGACATAATTATGATAATAGCAGGGCATGGTTGTGTACTCTTGCAGCTCTAGCTACTTAGAAGACTGAAGTAAAAGGGTCTCAAGTTTGAGCCCACCACAGGCAACTTAGAACCAGTCTCAAACTTTTAAAAGGGCTGACTGTGTAATTCAGTGGTAGAATACTTGCCTAGCATGTATGAGGGCCTCAGTTCAACGCCACCAAAAACAATAGCTTTAAAGGCCCACTCTGCAAGGGATTTAACTCAGTGGCACAAGTGCCTGCCTGGCGAGTACAAGGTCCTGAGTTTCATTCCTGGTACCAAAAAAAAAACTATGTCACACAACTATAACAAAGCTACCATCTTAGCACCTGGCATGGGTAGAGACTCAGCAGTTTATCACTGTGTGTGTGTGTGTGTGTGTGTGTGTGTGTATGTGTGTTTGTGGGAATCAAATTCAGAACCTCAAGCTTGCTAGGCAGGTGCTATGCCCCTGAACTATATACATGCCTGGGCCCCTGTCATTGTTATTATTAAAACAATAACATTGTATTAATAGAATCCAACAAGGCAGTGACAATAACAGTAGCGAACATTTATTGACCACTTGTTCTTTGTTTAGTACTTTATATTCATTCTCTTATTTAACTTACAAATAAATTCCTTAGCAATCAGCTATTCTGAGGCCCAGTTCACAGAAGAGGAAACTGAGGCACACAAGGGTTGTTCACTTGACTATGTTTTACAACTAATAGTTATGATTCAAATTTAGGCACAGGAATAAAAGGATATTAACCACAATTCTTCACTCTTATAGCCACACCCCCTTGCCATAGAGTTCTTCAGGGTCTGGTGATTGCTAGAGAGGAAAAGGTCTGTGTGTGACTGTGTGACTTGACTTGCCCCCAGGGAACTGGCTGGAAGTGAAGGGTGCTCGCTGTGGGCTTAGACTGAAGAGAACAAGCATGTTTCCGCTTGTGCTCATTGGTGGCCATGGAAAACCACACCCGGGCTAGAGTAGGTCTGAGCCCCAGATCAGTGCAGTCCAGGCAGGAGAGTCCCCCAATAGGACCTCAGGACAAGTGTGTACCAAGCGGAGTCCGAAACACAGTCCAGCCAGGGCCAGCCTAAAGCGCTGATCTCCAGACTCCATGGATAAATAAACCCTTCATATTTTGAGGCTTGAAGGCTGAAGTAAAAGGGCTTTGAGCTTTGGGTGATGTGTTACGCAGGCAGCTTTACTGCTGAGTTATGTTTTAGGTTGGCCTTAAGTTGTAGACATGAAATCCAAGCAGGCCTGACTTATCAGACACCTCTCCACCCTTCTGGCCCACTGTCCTGGTTCTAAGATCAGGAAAGGAGTTAATAAATGACTCCTTTCTCCAAAGACCCAGACGGGCGCCCTAGAAAGGCAGGCTGGCCTGGGTGGGGTGTGGTCAGTGTAGTGGCAAGTGTCCCTTTTGGTGGATGTGTCAAACTCCACGGTGACTGTTCTCCCGTGGACTGCTTTAGTAGGTACACAGTTGCCCGCGCGCACACACCTGTGTTACCTTGTCCTTGTCACCTCGCCTTTCAGGGCCTCAGTTTGTTCATCGGCAAAAATGCTAAAGATATTTGAAGATGGATTAAAATACAGGGAACCTGGCATCAGGTACACAGCAAGATCTCAATACATATTTCTTGCTGTTGTCAATTTTGCCCCTGTGGGGCAGAGGACCAAACCCAGGACCCGCAGCACTTGGTGCCTGTGCTGCACCCCCCACCCAAAGCTGCCTTTATCCTCTGGTCACATAAGTTAGTAAATCTAAGAGCCTGTTCTGGAGTCAGACAGAGAGGAGTTCAACTCCTGCTTTATTCTTCCTCTTTAAATTGATCTCTTTACCTCAGCCCCTCTCTGTGCCTCAGTTCCTTCTCTGTTAAAGGTGTCACAACTGTTCCCTCAGTGCAGAGTACTCAGGGATGAGGAGGCGCTTAGCACTTGGCCAGCTCTGTCAGGCGGGGGAGAAGCTCGGGCCTTACTTGGAGACTGGATGGGCAAGGAAGGTAGGCGCAAGGCAAGTGACGAGGCGGTGGGCAGGGGCGTCCTGCGGCCCGGCAAGGATGGCCCTGCGCTGGGCTGCGGGTGGGAGCAGACGCGTTAACCCTTCGCAGGCCGTGCCTCTCTCCCTGCGGTGCAGTCTTGGCGTGGAGGAGGGGGCCTGGGAAGGAAGGGCAAGGCCTGTGGGGGACCTCTGTAGGGCGCAGAGCTGGACCGACCTGGAAGCTGGGGCTCCTGCCGCGACTCCCTGCCTCCGCCCGCCTCGTGAGAGCGACGGGCCCGGGCCGGGCACCGGGGAGGATGCTCCACCGCGGGGGAGATCTGGGGGAGGGGCCATCGGCCGCCCGGCAGCTCACCTGGGCCGCGGCCGTTGGTGCTGCCGTCCCCGCTGCTTGCCGCGCCAGACAGCCCTCCCTGCCGGTGCCCGCGGCGCGGCCCGGACCGGATCCGCTCGGCCCAGCCGGCCGCCGCTCGGCCAGATCCGCATGCGCCGCCGCCGCCGCGCCTCCCCGCCCCCCCGCTCGCGCCGCCGCGCTCGGCGCGCCCCCGGGACCCCCTCCTGCCCGCGGCCCGCCGCCCCCAACGTCCGAGGGCGGGTCCCCGCGCGTCACACGCCGGGCCACGCGGGTGAGGCACCGTCACACCCTCCCACGGACTCACACACTGCCCCCTCCCTCACACGCGGGACCACTTGCAACGTCACGAACGTGCTCTCCACGTCCACGCAGTGTCACTCCCTCATATAGGGTCAGACAGGGTCAACCTGAATTCCAGGCTGTCGCACGCAAACACACACACGGTGCCCCACACTGGAGCAGGGTCCACGGCGCCACACACGATGACACGTTCAATTGGGGCCACCAACAACTTGGTGTTACACATGACCACACATGTCACACAGGGAGTCGCAAAGTGTCATACCCTCACACATCATTAACAGTTTCATAATCAATATCAAACATTTTACACACTCACATTTGTCACACTAGTCATCCAGTCACGTGGGGGTGAAATATCTTGTACTGCTACACACTCATCCATCACAGTCACAGCAAGTCACAAAGAGCATCACAGTTACACCCATAGCCACACGCTCAGCTGAGACCAGTCTCACACACCTCCAGGACACTTGAGTCCCACACGTTATCACCGTCGAGCAGTCACACACTCTACCACAGCTTAGGTTGCACACTCACGCCATATCACATGGGCTGACACACACTGCCACCACAAGGTGACAAAACAACAGCACCAGCGCCGACCACACATGGGGTCACATAGAGCCACACCGTAGCACGAAGGCTAGCACAGGAGTCAGCACAGTCTTGCGCTCCGTTGTGGGTATCTAGGTTCACAAGGATCGCACAGGTACCTAGACACGCAGTTACACGGTGTCACACCCACGCACCCACCCCGTTCTCCTTCACATTCCCGGTGCTGTTGGAGGAGCACCTGGGCTGGAGCGCAAGCACCGGGTCGACCCCAGAGCGCGAAGGAGCAGGCAAGAACTCAAAACGCGCGGTGGGCGCGGCTCAGTGCTCCGCCCCGCCTCGAGTGGCTTCAACGCGGAGGCGGGGCTTGAGCGACAATCCTTCTAGTCCCGCCCACTTTTGTCCGGCCTAGGCGCTGGAGTGGCTCCAAATCAGTTGGCTAGGGTAGTGCAGGGCCGTAAGGGCTGTAAATCGACGCCAGCCAGACCTGCACTTGCGCTTTTCTGACTGCACGGGGGCGGGGCGCAGGCGGGACCATCCGGGTCGCCCCGCCCCATCCCTCCATCTGCAGAAGGGGGAGAGCTCCGCCCAGCAGCCATTGGGTTCCCGCGAGTCCTGCTTCTCACGCGCGCGTGGCAAACTCAGGACTCTGCAGCATGGCTGTCAAGAAGATCGCGATCTTCGGTGCCACTGGCAGGACCGGGCTCACCACCCTGGCGCAGGCGGTGCAAGCAGGCATGAGCCGGGCCGGTGGGGGCTAACGGGGAGAGTATTAGGCTGGGGTTTTACGGGACTGAGGCTGGGCCGGAGTGCCACCAGTCCCCAGTTCAGTTGTTTGAAGATTCAGGGAGCCAAGCCGGTCGCCACGGGGGTTGGGGGGAGGCATAAATGAGGGAAGCTATGAGATTTAGTTTTATGGGAATGCAAAGCTGGGACATTCCAGCGACACGTTTAGGTGTAAACCTAGGGTGCTTAGGAAATGTTCTTGACTTGATTGTTGTTGTCATTATGGTGGTGGGTTCATCAGCTTGTCACCCTGCGATGCCCTCCTGCCACGTGGTTAAACCCTGGCAGCCCTCATTTCGAGCTGGAGATAACATTACCCCACTTGACAGAAAAGAAAACGGAGTTCCTAAGCCAGGCATGGGTATGTGGCAGTAATATCCCAACTCTCCAGGGGCTGAGGCAGGTGAGCTGGAGACCAGTCTGAACTACACAGTGAGTACCAAGACCTCATCTCAAAGAGAGAGAGAGAGAGAGAGAGAATATACTGAGGCCCAGAGAGTAACTTACTTCTACAGCTGCTAAGAGGCAGTGCTGGGATTTGAACACAGATCATGCTCTTAAAAACCAAAAATGTTTGAAGGTTCTGGGATTAGACACTAAGCTGGAAACTGAAAAGGTTAAGGGTAGGTTGTTGTGGGCGCAAAACAGATCACGGAGTGAAGAACTGGGAACTCTAGCTCTGGAAAAGTCCAAGAGGCTGAAAATTCAGAGGGTTCCAGGGAGAGTGTGGCACCCCCCAGCGCACCCTACCACCCTACCCTCTAAATCCACCGTTTACCAGCTCCTAGCCGGGCCTGGGACTCCGAGATACGGGGCGTCACTCCTCTTAGCCTTAGCGACTGAGATAGTAGCTATCTGTGTGCTCCTGAAAGGGTGGAGGCGACCACGGCCTCCAGGACTGCTGTCTCCGCCTAGCCTCCTTTTCGACGGGGACTCTTCTTCAGTGTCCTCCTCCACTGGATCCTCAGGAAGGTCTTGATTTTATGGGGAGGAAAGCAGCCCTGGCCTCAAGCAATATGCTGATAAGCATTTCTAGGGGAGGAGTGGGGAAGGAAGAGGGAGAAGCTGAGATGTGCTGAGTCACCCTGATTAGCTGGACTTGTGACCACCCTCGCCTTAGTGCCCAGCGCCACAAGGTTTTGTTGTCCCACCCTGCTGGTCACAGCTGGGACAGCACCCACTGAACTGGAGAGCTGGAGCCTAGCAGAGGCTCTGCCAGCTCCCTGTGGCTCTGAAGGGCTCTGTTGCCCCCATCACAAACCAGAAGGACTTGAGTGAGTGGGGTTTTATTGACCGCAGTGTGATTTTATAGGGTGTGATAGAGCCTCTGATCCGTAGCACAAACCTGTAATCCCAGCCACTTATCAAAAATTTGATGAGATTCTGTTTCAAATTAAAAAAAAAAAAACCAAGGGTTGATGATTATATAGCTCAGTAATCCCTGGGGCCCCAGCGATAGCAAATTTTTATTTTTATTTTTATTTTTTTTTAAGACAGGGTTTCACTATGCAGTTCAGGCTGGCCTTGAACTCCCTTTTGTAGCCCAGGTTGGCCTCCAACTTAGTGATCCTCCTGCCTCAACTTCTTGAGTGTAGGGATGACAGACATGTGCCACCATGTCCAGCTACAAAATAAATAAATAAATAAATAAATAAAATTAAGAAACTAAAATAAAATCCTGAGCAGCACTGGTTCTGGTGCAGCCTGCTGACATTCAAGCAGCTGGCCCTGCATTGTCAAAGTAGGCAAAATAATAATTACAGAGTAGTTGGGCTCCTCAAATTGTGGGCCATAGTAAGTTCTGAAATATATTTAATTGGTCAAGGAGTTATTAGAATCCAATGTTAAATGTCTGTTTTATAAAATTTTCAGTTGGGTGTGTTTTGTTTTTTGGTTGTTCACTTGAGTTTTTGTTTTGGTGGTCACACTTGCCTCCTGTGTCACCAAAGGACCTGTCACCTAAGACCTTATACCTAGATGTCTATAAAATGAGGACAAGTCAGTGGGAAGCTGAGGTAGAGGAGTGAGAATTCTAGCCCAAGCCTGACCAATGTAGTGACTTAGCAAGACTCTGTCTCAAAATAAAAATAGGAGCTGGGATGGAGCTCAGTGCCAAATCCTGGGTTCAGTCCCCTATATCATTAGCTAGCTAACTAAATAAATAGGGAGTCAATCTAGTAGTTCTTGCCCTGGGGTGCTTGTGATTATTAAATGATGTAAGATCTGTGAAATGCATAGGACCATAGCTAATGTGTGGTTGGTGCTCCTGGGATGACTGAATTCAGATTGTAATTATATTCAGCCAGCTCTGGATCAGACTCATTTAGGTAAAAAATTTTACCTTCACCCAATGGCTGTGGCCCTGGCCCAATTACCTAAAATTGCATCAATTTCTGTATTGTCAAAGTAGGCACGATACGGGCCTGGGAAGATAGCTTCGTGGCACAAGTGCCTACCTGGCAAGTGCAAGGTCATGAGTTTGAACCATGGTCCCACAAAAAAAAAAAAGTAGGCACAATAATAATTATCTCATAGAGTTGTTGGGCTCCTCAAATTGTGTGCCATAGTGGGTTCTGAAATACATTTAATTGGTCAAGATGTTATTAGAATCCAATGTTAAATGTTTGTTTTGTAAAATTTTCAGTTGGGTTTGTTTGCTTTTTGGTTGTTTGGGTTTTTGGTTTGGTTTGGTTTGTTGGTGGTAGTAGTGTTTTGTTTTTTGGCCTCTGAAACAGTTTCACTATGCAGTTCAGCCTGGCCTTGAGCTTTGTAGCCCAGGCTAGCCTTGAACTTCCAGAGATTTTCCTGCCTTAGCCTGCTGAGCACTGAATTTATAGGTGCACACTACCTGCCTGGCTTAAATTTTTCTTTTATATGTATTTGGTACACTGTGGTAGGGAGCAAAATCTATTTTTCACTAAGAGTTGATATTGAAAATACTCAGCCAGGCGTGGTGGCGCATGCCTGTAATCCCAGCACTTGGGAGGCTGAGGCAGGAGGATCGGTGTGAGTTCGAGACCAGCCTTGGCTACAAAAGTGAGCTTAAGGCCAGCCTGAACTGCATAGTGAGACTCTGTCTCAAAAAGACAAAAAGAAAATAAAATACTGAGCCAGGGGCCGGCGGGATATAGCTCAGCAGCATAAGTGCCTGCCTTGCAAGTACAAGGTTCAGGGTTCCATCCCCGGTACCGCAAAAACAAACAAACAAAAACAAAAAACAAAGAAAAAACAGTCAGGTGTGGTGGCACATTCCTGTAAGCCCAGCACTCAGGAGGCAGAGGCAGGGGACTTGTCGAGGCCAGCCTGAGCTGCCTATAGAGTGCACTTAAGGCCAGCCTGAACTACACAGCAAGAGCCTGTCTCAAAAAAACTGCAACTTACTCTTGAATAGTTAAGTGGAAACATATGTATTTGTATATGTATATGTATATATAAGTATATGCAATTCATGCCATATATCAGTGATGGCCAACATTTTAGAGATAGAATACCCAAACTGCAACCAAAGTCCCATTTATTTGTTACAAATTGCCCACGCTGCAATTAAACCTGAGTAATGAAGTTTTAGTTTAGAAAAACAACTGTTACCTGGTACTTGGCTGCAGGGCCACTTGGCTCACGTGCTGATAGAGGGGGCTCTGTGTGTCGGCTGGTGCCTGCGGGCCCTAGGCTCCCCACCACTGCTCTGTATTATGTGTACGCATAAAGAGGGGGCAGCCAGGTGCTGCGGCTCACACCTGACATCCCGCCACGGGAGAAGCTAAGGCAGGAGGTTTGTGGTTTCAAAACCTGTTTGGGTTACATAATTGAGTTCAAGCCCAGGCTAGATTACTTAGTGAGATCCTGTGGCGGGGAAAGTGAACCAAATGAAAAAGGAGCAAGACAGAGTGGGGGAAGAGAATAAAGCAAAAGTGAAGTGGAAATATAAAAATGAAATGTAAATTTAATTTTGGGAGGATGGTACTAGAGACCCAAAATGGTTTTTGAAAGCCAGCCCATTAATTCATAGACTGTGCTCAGTGCTTGGCATATGGGGAAACCTTCCTGAGTGCTGTCATTCCCCTCTCTCTCTCTCTCTCTCTCTCTCTCTCTCTCTCTCTCTCTCTCTCTGCGATACCAGGATTGAACTCAGGACACTGCACTTGCCAGGCAAGTTTTACTGAGCTATCTCCCCAGCCCCCTATCCCTCTCTCGTTTTTTCTATTTGTTTGTCTTTTTGAGACAAGTCTTGCCATGCAGTTGAGGCTGGTCTTGAGCTCACTTTGTAGCCCAGGCTGGACTCCAACTCGCAATGATCCTCCTGCCTCAGCCTCCCAAGTGTTGGGATTCCAGAACTGGACCACTACACCCAGTTTCTGTCACTCTTCTCTAATATGGAAGCACGAACAGAGACCCTTGTGATGTGCTCTGCCAAAGCGCTCACTGTCCCAAGAGCAGGCATCTTAGTCCACCCCCCTGTGCTGTGACAAATGCCTGACAGCAGGTAACTCCTTTTTCACATGGTGCTGGAAGCTGAAGAGCCCAAGAAGCTGGTGACTGGAGTGAGGGAGAGCTTCTCAGCCATGGGGCCTCTAGCTGGCAGCAGGGCTCTTAGCCCCAGGGGTCTCTTTTGTAAAGGTACCACCTTCTCATTTATGTGCACAACCTAGTGTCATCTACTAAACATCCCACCTCTGACAGCACCACTGCCTGACACACCATCTGAGGAGGTTTCAACACATGAACTTTATGGGAATAAGAGACTTAGACCAAAGCATGTTCCAGGAGAGAGAGAGAGAGAGAGAGAGAGAGAGAGAGAGAGAGAGAGAGAGAGAGAGAGAATCAGCACAGCACCTGCCTGATAAACACAAGGTCCTAAGTTCGATTTCCAGGAAAAAGAAAGAAGGAAGGAAGGCAGGCAGGCAGGCAGGCAGGCAGGCAAGCAAGCAAGCAAGAAAGAAAAGACGGAAAGAATGCACAATTCATCAGGCCCCATTTTACCCAATATGATGGCAGTTAGGCAGTGCCTACCTTGGTTCACCGTAAGCTACCCCAGTGGAGAGCATCAATGTTTGGTGTCACCCCTCATGAAAGGGGGTCATAGAAGACAGGGACATTGGGTGTTGGGTGTTGTTGATGTAGAGGAAAGAAACTCCCAACCAGCTAGATATCTGGCACAAGTTGTGTTCTCAAAACTGGAAGAATGAATTCTGGGAACAAGAGAGATTAAGGGCAGAATCTGTTGGGTTTTGTTATTTTTGTTTTTTGTTTTTCATTTATGTATTTGGTACAGGGTGTCACTACACAGCTCAGACTGGTAGTGATCCTCCTGTTTACAGCCTCCCAAGTGCTGAGATTACAGGTGTGCACCACCAAGCCTAGACTCATGTCTGACTCAGTGTGCTCTGGGGGCTGGGCTGGCACAGCATGTGGGACCAGGGCAGGTGCTTAGTAGGCTGAGCTATCTCACCAGGAGGGTAAAATATGTTTACCAGGGAAAGAAAGCTTCTGTCCGAGAGACAGAGGGGTCCCATTTGGGTTGCCAATGGCCTTACCTTTTTAAGAGATTTTTTAAAACTTTCTTCCTGTGTATGTGGTGCTAGTGATTATGCACCTGCTAGACAAGTGCTCTACCACAAAGTCATAGCTCCAGCCCTAAACAATTTTTATAGAGCAAAACCAGGAAGTGTGGGGAGGGGAACAGAGATGAGAAATCACATGATGGGTATGAGGCGGGACAAACCTATGGCCAACCAGTAAGACTGGGAGCGTAATTGCTCAGGTAATATTTGATTAAATAGGGATCAAATGGGGAAGCAAGGGCTGGGGAGATCGCTCAGTAGAATACATGCTTACCTGGCAAGCACAAGGGCCTGAGTTCAATACCCGGTTCTGCCAAGA
>PVKN010010667.1:0-22400 GCA_004027915.1 Capromys pilorides
TGATTAGTGCTATGATCTAAATTAAAATAATTATAGATTCATCAATATGTAAATCTGACTTCATAACTGTTACTTTTATTATAATATAAAATGCAAACTATTATAAGATAAAATAAAAGTGACAGCAAATATGTACAATTTTTAATAATGATTAACTATCGTAGACAGAGGAAGTTTGAGAAATGACTCTTTTATAGTAAGACAGTTTCTCAGAGTCCGGGGTGACATGGGCTCCTTCTAGAGTCTTTCTAGTCTTTTGTCATCCTGGAGAAAAATTGTGTCAAGATAAGTGCAAAAGATAGTAAGATTTTACATTTATTAAAAGTAGAAAAAGAAATTTTCTCTGCACAGTGAAGAGCAGACTATTGTCCACCAAATGAAAAACAAACTTTATGACACAGAATCTAAGTCCTTTCTAATATGGCCTCCGATGCTTACCTCACCAGTTTGATGGCTGTTGTCTTCTATGAATCCCTCTCCTTAGGTTGACATTACATCTAGCCCATCCCACCTAAAGCCTGCTCGAGTTCTGTAAGACTGAAGGTAGCACTTTTTGATTGGTCTTCAATGCTGGGCTTGGAAAACATGTGAAAATATGTTCTATGCATGTGTCCTCAACTCCCACTTGTCCAGCTGGCCAGCCACACCCCAATCTTCTGCCTCACGACTTTTCGAATAAAGGAAACAATACATTGTTAAATGTCCTGGAATGAGTTCCTTCTCTTATGGCAGATCAATAACAAACAGTCACTGACAAACACTAGACCACAGAGCACATTTTCAGGCATACTGCCCAAGTACAGGATACCTCCCAATAGATTTTGTAAGGAATTCTTACACACCAGGAAGTCCCCAATTGACTCCTGGTGCATCCCTGAACCTGCCCCTCAAGCCTCGCCCCTAGCAACCATCTATGACATCTCTGTCTTCCGAACTCAGGTCTGAGGATCTCCCTTGTCCCTGCTCTCCATCTTCTCCATATCTTCGGAGTTCATAAATACATCCCCCACCACATCCCGCTTTTTTATTCCGCTTCTCTGCCATGCCACCACCAAGAAATTTAACACTACAAATGATAAAGTGACAAGTTGCTTCTTAAATTATATTGGAGCAGTATACTCATGGTATTAAAAATACTTATGAAACTTGGCTGATCTTTTTTTCTTTCCCATGTATGTATTTGGTACAGGGTCACACTACACAGTTCAGACTCGTAGCAATCACCCTCTTTTCAGCTTCCCCAGTACTGGGATTATAGGCATGTGCCACCATGCCTGGACTCCTTCACCCATTCAGTGTGGCGCCCCAGGTCCTGGGCTGACATGGCATGTGCAACAGGGGATAGAACCCTAGTCCCTGCGCTTGCCAAAGCAGGAGCTTAGTCTGCTGAGCTATCTTGCTGGCCCCTTGCTGAATTCTTCAAAGGGAAAAATATACTTACAGTAAAACCTTGGATTGCAAAAACTTGTTCTGCAAGACAAGCAAACATTCGTAATACATTTTAACTTGATAAATAAGTGAGGTCTTACTAGTAACATCACATGATCACAGCTCAGCCAACGATTTTCCTCCCCGCCCCTCACTGTGGGATTGTGGGTGATAACCTTCCAACACTGTATCTGTCTTCCCACAGCAAGCAGTTACAAAGGAAATCTCCTGTGCAGAGGAGGAGTAGGAGGAGGAGGGAGGCATGGGAAATCCTCATTTTAAGTTAAAGTAGGGAGACTATAAAACGTGGGAAACAGTACAAAATCTTCTAGAGAAGTACCACCAGAACAAGGCAGTAGCAGTGCAAGCGACGAATCTGTTTAGTGATGATGTAGTGCCACATGTCCAAAGTATTCTCAAAAGGAGGTAAAAGCAAGTGTCATTGGATAGGTTCCTTGCCACAGCTGCATGAAAAGAGTCCACTGAGCCAACAGATAGAGACGATTCCGATAGTGATAGTGAAAGCCGTCGTCCTATACGACAAGCCTTCTGCCCCTTGTCTTCATTGCACCAGCTACCAAGGCTTTCTTTCAAAGTAAGTACAAGCTAATTCGTTTTTCTTTATATTTTGTATTTCTTTTATCATGTTATATGATAGTGTTTTTCTGGTCTTTTGAGACAGAGTCTCACTATGCAGTTCAGGCTGGCCTTGAGCTCATTTTTGTAGCCCAGGCTGGTCTTGAACTTACACCGATCCTCCTGCCTCAGCCTCCCAAGTGCTGGGATTATAGGCGTGCGCCACCACACCTGGCTATATGATAATATTGTAAGCATATTATAGGGATATTTTTGGGCTGTGGAAGACATCATCAGAATTTCCACCCTTTTTTTTTTTTTGTCTTTCAGAGACAGGGTCTCACTATGCAGCTCAGGCTGCCTTGGAGCTCACTTTGTAGCCCAGGCTAGTCTCAAACTCACAACAATCCTCTTGCCTCATCGTCCCAAGTTCTGGGATTACAGGCATGCACCACCATGCCTAGCTCATCCACTATTTCTTATTATTTCTTATTCACTTTGATACACAAGTATTGTGGGCTACAAGCATGTTTCCAGAATGAATTATGTTTGCATACCAAAGTTTTCCTCTATACTGTATCTTTTTTGTTGTTGTTGTTGTCTTTTTGAGACAAGGTCTCACTTTGCAGTTTAGTCTGGCCTTAAGCTCACTTTTTTAGCCCAGGTTGGTCTTGAACTCACATTGATCCTCCTGCTTCAGCCTTTCAAGTGCTGGGATTATAGGCGTGCACCACCATGCCCAGCACTCTATATTGTATTTTGTCTTCTAAAACATTTATGTATTAGATATAGAAAGAAGTCTAGCTGTGTGTGGAGGTGCATGCCTGTAATCCCCGCACCTGGGAGGCAGAGACAGATGCAGGAGGATCACCAGTCTGGCTTACATAGTGAGAACTTGTATGAAAAAACAAAAAACCAAAAAAGTTCAGAATGCACTTACCTAAAATTTAATGGTCTTTCCCATGTATAATCATAGTGTTTCAACCTTCTTTTAGCTTGCTGTACCTTCTGATTTTTTTTAAGGGAACAGGGTCTCACTAAGTTGCCTGGGCTGTTATTGAACTCCTAGCCTCAAGCAGTTTTCCTGCTTCAACCTTTCCAGTAGCTATGACTAAAGACACTCACAGACCACCATCATCATCACCACTACCATCACCATCTCCACCACCTCCACCTCCACCACCAGAACCACCACCACCAACCACCACCACCTCCACCTCCACTTCCATCACCACCACCACCTCAACCACCACCACACCTAGCCTGCTTTTTGTTTTATTATGAGCATATATTAGATAATTAATGGGGAAAAAAAGAAAACCAAGAAGACAAACTGTATTCCCTAAATATTATTTCTTACTAAAAGAAAATAGGGATCCTTAAAGAAATGGATAGTTCTTGGCTGATCTAAGCAAACAATGCAGATTTCCAAAGCTTCTGTCTAACAAATTTGGGAGCCGGCCTGGAAAAGACCTCACTGCAGTCATGGAGAGGCTTGCTCTTCAGTGAGAATAATAGCAAAGAATTGAAACCCCCATCAGTGGTGATAAACTCATGCATTTGCTTTCTCATAGTGCTAAAAAGTGAATTCAGGACCCTGCATGTGCCAGGCAAGTGTTCTGCCACTAAAAATCTACATTTCAGCCCTGATTATTATAGTGTAGTGGTAATTGTAAAGGTAGCTCTTTAAAACAACTTTCTTTTGGTACTGGAAATTGAACTCATGACCTTGCACTTGCTAGGCAGGCACTGTGCCACTGAGCTGTATCCACAGTAAGAGTTTTCATTATTTATGGTTTTGATATTCTGATAATTAATAGAGGGAAAGGGAGAGGAGAGGAAGGAGATGAAAACATAAAATAAAAAAGAATTAAGATATGTTAAGTACATGTACCCACTCCCCATGAGAAATGAGATTATTGTACTAAAACATGTACTAATAAAAATAAGTAAATTTTCTAAAAGAACCAAGCATATAACCTGCTTCTCTGTGTAAACTCTACCTCCAGAATAACTCCTATTTGGTGAAGGGTAAAAATTTCTTTCTATAAAAAATATTTCAGTTAATAAGTGAAGAAGGATATTAGAGTACCATCAGTTTTCTAAACCTTAATAAAGTAACGGATCCAATTAACAGTCATCAAAGGTCATTAATATTTAAAAAGAAGAAAGTGAGACAGAGCTCAACACGACACGCATCTGAGATAGCCTTGCCCCAGGTCACACCAGGTCAGGTCTCTCCTCAATCCACTGCCTCTATTTCCAGAGGAACACATTGACGGCACAAGGACAGAATCAGCCAAATACCAAGTGTGGGGCCTTATACAGGGCAAGTCATACAATTTATTCCAAAAGAAAGGAGAAAAACCTATTTATAAAGGAAATGTGAGAAACATTTCAACCAAATGGAATGTCTGCGAGCTAAATAAAAATCCACATGAATAAATGTAGAATAACATTCAGAAAAAATAATCTGGGGGTACTTATAAACTCACTGGATATTTAATATTTTAAAATTTCAGTTATTTGCTCACTTTAGATGAAGTCTAGCTGGGCATGGTGGTACACGTCTGTAATCCCAGCACGAGGGAGACTGAGGCAGGAGGATCAGTGTGAGTTCGAGATCATCCTGGGCTACAAAAGTGAGCTCAAGGCCAGTGTGAACTGCATAGCGAGACCCTGTCTCAGAAAAACAAAAAACAAACAAATAAAAAAAGACGAAGTCTGTGTTGCCTCTTGGTCCCAAGCTATTCTCCTCCAGCCTCCCAAGTAGCAAGAACTATAGCCAAGTGTCACCATGCTCAGCTTCAAGTCAAATTTTTTAAATTGTTTATTTATTTATTTATGTTGTGGCTGACTCAGCCTGCCCAGGGGGTGGGGCTGGTGCAACATGCAGTGCCGGGGATCGAACCTCAGTCTCTGTGGTTGCCTAAGCTTGCCTAAGCAGGCGCTATCTCGCCGGCCCTCAAGTCAAATTTTTTTTTAAAAATATGATAATGTGATGGTGTCTTGGTTACTTTTCTCTCATTGCTGAGACAAAATACCGGACGCCCCAAATGAAGGAAGGAAAGGCTTATTTACCTCACAGTTTGTGGCGGTTTCAGTCCATACTCAGCTGGCTGCAAAGCAGAGTGGCTCACAGTAGAGAGCAGCTGTTCATGGTGGCAAAAGACAGCAAAACGGCAAGACCAAAAAGAGCAGCAGCAGGCCAGCCTCTCTCCCCTCCTTACAGTGCATGCAGACCACGTGGCCCAGGGCCCTTGCGCCACTTACACTGATACCTGTAATCCCAGATCGGATCATGTATTAATCACCAACTCTAAAAGCCACCACGAGACTGCATGAGCTTTGGGGGGACAACCTAAACACAAACCATAACAGAGGGTTCCATTTTTACAGATCACGTGTCTTTTAAAGGAACATAGTAAAATGTTCATGAATAAAATAACATGGGATCTGAGATTGTCCTTAAAAGTAAGCCAGTGGGGGAGAGAAGTAGTAGTTAGGGATGAACTAAAAACCAAATTAATCGTGTGTTGATCGATGTTGACTCTAAGTCATAACTGTGTAGCCTCTGTACTTTGCAAAATGTTTGAAACCGGGCACCAGAGACAGCTCACCAGTGTAAGCTCCTGCCTAGGCAAGCACAAGGACTAGGGTTTGATCCCTGGTACCACATGCTGTGCCGGCTTGACCAGCGAGCCAGCCACCAAGACCCAGTGTGGTAGTACACGTCTGTGACACAGCTGGAGGTGAAACAGGAGGATCACTATGAGTCCGAGTTGCATGAGCCCTTATAACAAATACGTAAAATTTAAAAAATAAAAGATGCCTTAAAAAAAGTTGGACCCTTTCCATAATAAAATAATTCAATGCCACCTGTTCTTTCTCCTTTCCCCTTGCTTCTCCAACAAAACCTCTGGCAACCAGGTCTATTAGCTCCTCCTCTGGGGTATGGAGGGAGACTAAATAGAATAATCATCACCTGGCAACCAGTATAAAAGGAAGTCCTGAAGGATTCGGCCAGCTGTGACAGCTTTGAATCAGACAAACCCAGCTGTGGCTGGTACCAGGTGCAGGAGGCGGCATGCGTGTGACCCTGAAGCCCATGTGGTTCTTGCCTGCCCTCCTGGCTCTTCCCTGTCTGTTCTGCTGGGCACACCATTTCCCGGCAGAAAACACAAGGCCACCCTGGTGTGAGCGCAGGCCACCCCCGGCAGGTAAAGGATCTCTCACATGCCAGTTCCTTTGGGGCCATGAGCATACCAGCCCTCTCCTGCAAGGTTGCGCCCTATTCCTACTGAGGAATGATGACACAAAAGGCCGAATTGCAGTGCCCCCATTTACAGTTGACTCTCTGTGTGGTGCACGGTGACAAAACCTCCTGAAGCAAAACACAGGTCTGACTCAGTAGTGCCAGGGTGGGCGCTTCATGCCCGACAGAGCAGGGCCTAACCGAGGTGTTAGAACCATGGGCTGCTAGAGCTGCAGAGGTGCCGTGTTCGTCTGGACGAAACACCAGGTGTAAGCTCCCTGGTGAGACAGTGTAGTTGCCAGCAGTGGCTGGTGAGCATATTGGAGTTTATTCGCTCCCTGTGCGGTGAGGCTAAACATACCTAGGCGTGTTGCTGCCTAGACCTTGAAGTGATTACATGGAATCAAACGCAGCTTCCCCGATTTCTGGAGCTGGTTCTGTAGTGGACACATACATTGTGCTCTGTGATAACCGCTAATTAGAAAAGCCAACTACACCTTCCCTGTTACTAGTTTAAGGTCTTAAAAACTTCCCAGTCTTTTTCAAAATGCTTGTCCTTACAGTGTATAAAAGTGAAAAGTCTACCATGTCATAATCAGCTATGCTGTTGGTACAACACAGTATAAAAAATATCTCTGATCGAAAAATTTGTCAGGCATAGTGGCCCGGGCCTGTAATCCCAGCTCTTGGGAAGCTAAAAACAGGTAGATCTCTACGATCTAGTAGTGAGACCCTGAACACCCTGTAGACCCTTCCCTATAATACAAAAATTAGCAAATAAAATGCTAGGAAGAAAGTCAGGCTGTCCTTTTTGATGAGGTATGGGTGTCTGTCGTGGACTCCTGAGAAAGCAGGGAATAGCAGTACTGCTGTTGGCTGCTTGGGCATCGGGTCCCAGGATTGCACACGTGCTTTTGAATACCCTAGTCACTTCACTGATGGGAACAGTAATTATGTAACAGCAAAAGACCAGGTACGAAACAAAATCAGAGCTAGCAAGCAGAAGTTGTTAGAATCTCATTACGTAAACAAAGTTTTTCCTGTTCATTAGTTTTCCAAATAGTGTTTTTTTTGTTTGTTTGTTTGTTTGGTTTTTTTTTGGGTGCAGGGTCTTGCTACACAGCTTGGACTTGTGATCTTCCTGTCTCAGCTCCCCAGCACTAGGATTACAGGTGTGCACCACCACGCACGGTTTTGGTGGCCAGCAAGTTCTGGATCAACATGCCATGCAGTACTGGGGATCGAACTTGGATCCTTGTGCTTGCCAGGTAAGTGCTTAGACTGCCAAACTAGCTGCCTAGCCCCTGTTCTTAAATGAGTATCATTTCTGTGGAACTCAGGTCACTTAAAATATGTAACATTGTGCTATTCAAAACTAGCTGTCAGTGAGCTTATGCAGTTTGTAAAGCTATTCACATGAATAAATACTATGAAAATTATTGGAGTGGTTGTTGTAGAATCCTATTTTCCTTAGAAAATCTATGCTATTACTTACCATTATCTTCTTTCTTCACCAGGTGATTTGAAGATTAAAGTTAGGAGTTAAAAAAATCCCCAAAATTCAGGTTTTGTTTAATCTCAGTGAATTCATGCTCTTTTACATTTAAGTGAATTGAATCCCAGGATTAATTTTAAGTGGATGGTCTTTTTGAGATGTTATGCTGCTGAGCCTGGTTTCCAGCTCTTGAATTCAAATGATTGTTTTCCCTTGGCCTTTGACTAGCTGCGCCCACAGATACAGGCTGATCGTGGCCAGCTTCTTTTACTTCTAAGTATGCTTACCTGAAGACAGTTTTGTGCTGGACTTGCCTACTTAGGAGGCTGAGGCAAAAGGACCCAAGTTCAAGTCCAGCCTGAACAACTAGTGAGACCCTGCCTAAAAACTAAGAGGCTAGGGAACAAAGCTCAGCAGTAGAGTTCACCTGGCATGTGTGTCCCTAGTTTAGTCCCCCACACTGCACTCCAAAATCAAACCTCTCAGTGGTAATGTCTCAGTTTTTTATATAATCTTTTCTAAGAATTCCTCCCATTCTATTCTTCATAGGTAACCTTTTTGAAGGTGAACACTTTCCTTCTTGCTGTATTTGCAACTGAAAATTGGCCTAAAATTTATAATCCCCAAGCATCACATGCATCACCTCTGGCAGACGCTGGTACAGTGAAGAATTTGCTCAGCAGCTTGCTCTAAGGTTTCTGGCAGTGATGGGAAAGAAAGCAGGTTCCTGAGTCTGAACAAGGGGACAAGGCCCTCACATGAATCCCTGGTCACAGGAGCGCCACACTTCGTTTTCGTATACGGTGCAAAGCATACCAAGGCTGTGAGTGGCTTATGCAGCAAGTTATTGTGCTGCTGGCTTGTGGCTCTGCAGTGTACCTTGCTCAAAAAGCCATTGGGCACCGAACCTAAGTTGTACCATTTGCAGCAGGGACCATCACCAAAATCACCATTCTGGAAGTGTTCCTCGAACAAACTTGTTCTTTACCAGTGCTACTAATCTGCACGTCAGAGGTGTGCACTTTTAGGCAGTAAGCCCTGTTGCTATCCTCTAGTCACTTGAAGGGTTGCATGAGCTTAGGTCACTACTGTTTTTCCTCCCAGCAAACATACAAACCCTTGATGCCTTCACAGGTCATTTCCCTGTCAATATGCCTTGGGAGTACTTCTGTAAAAGGAAACCATGATTTTTTTTTTCAACCAAAACACATCTGCTGACAGTTAATAAAAAGGAACTTTAATAGAAGGCACCATTACCCAGAGTCACAGGGGTGACATGATAGAGGTGCCACCCCTACTCCTACCTCCAAACATGACCTCATGGCAGGGAGCAGCTCCCCAGGGCAACACTGCCTCCCAAAGCATTACTCCTGTTTTCCATTAAAAGTAAGACCAAAAGTGGTAACCCTCAAGCTAACAGGACCTGGAGGAATAAAACAAAAAACTGGTTAAAAAAATAAAGATCCTAGAGGTGCCCGTGCCAAGACCTGAGGCCTCCAAGACATGTGTTTGCTTTGTGGTCTTGATGAAGTCCTCACGAGAAGCACAGCCTTGGCTCGGGCTCCTTCCTTGGAGTCTGAGCTACGCTCAGCTGCTGTCACTGCCACCAGAAAACACTGGAAGCCTAGAATACTGGGCTTCTGACTCATCAGAAACTTAGTTGTGCTTTTTAATCAAAGACAGGCAATTTGTTCCTCGGCATTATACTAAGGGAAGGAGTCCTCTCCCTGCTTTCAGGAACCCTGGCCTGGGTACAGTGGGTCTGCTGAGTCTAGTCTTCAGCGAGACACCTGAAGACGTGCTCGGGTCCTCACCAGAAGTTTGTCTACAGGGAAAGTATACAGTGTCACTTTAGGTAGATAAAGTTGTTTATATGCATTAGAGCAAGCAATTCACTCCAGAATTTTAAAAAATTTGAACTTTAAACACTAATCACAATACAGCTGAATGGATAGGGTGGCTCTAGAGCATTCTTATTTTGACATCTTGGTCTCTGAAGGCGTTTCACCAGTATCCAGTGTCTTCAGCAGTCGAAACAGGCCTGCAGCTTCTCGAATCCTACTGAACTCAATACAGAAGGCTTGCACTTCGATGAACAAGTCCTGCACGTTAATAATTTTGTTGCGGATCAAGGATTGGAGAAAGACACACACAAGACGCACCAAGCGATTCTGAAAAACAAAACATGAGTTTCAGTTTACACATTTTCCTAGTAGGATTTATGAAACTTAGAGAAACTTTCACTACCTGCATATACTTATCCTTAATTTGTTCACAGGTAGAGATGCAATTTGATATATACAGGTGAATAAATTCAGGAGGTAGATCAACGGCTGTCGTTAGTCTGTTGCACAAAAGAAAAATAGGCCTGTTATTTGCCACAATAGCACAGAAAGTTGCCTGTGTTTATCTTGTGAAACTTTCTGTTGTTCATCTCAATTTTTTCGTTTTACATTCTGGAACTTAAACTCCAAAGCCACATCTACAGTGACAATTGCTCTTAAGTCTCTACTCAGCACTACATACCACAATTACTAACATAAGATGGCCGTAATTCAGTATGTCACTGCTGGGAGTTTGCCCCTCTAGTTTGCCTGACTGCCCATCCAGCAGCTTTTTGTTTTATGATTAAAAAGACCAGGGGTGGGGCTGGGGAGATAGCTCAGTAAAATAAGCACTCTCCTGGCAAGCACAAGGTCCTGAGTTCAATCCCCGGTACCACAAAAAAAAAACAGTGGTACTGGTCACCAAATGGGACAGACAGTCATATACATACCACTAATTCAAGGCAGCAGAAGTAATTTGAACACAGGTCCCGGGTACAAAATTTAAAAAGACTAAGGATGTAGCTCAGTGGTAGAGCCCTTGTTTAGCATGTGCAAGGTTCCGAGTTCAATCAAAAAGGTATTCCAACTATCTGCCTGGACCTCAACACAACTACTAGGCCCCTCAAGGCCATGTTAATTCCCAAATTACTGAAAACATGGAAGTAAGACACGCAGCCATTGTCCAGAGCCTGTGCAACAGAGATGCACCCTTTCCTGATAGTACAACAGTGAGAAGCAGTCTGCCAAGGAGACCTTGCTTTTCCATGCCACAGCTATTACTCTCCAAGAAAAAAAACCCACAAAATCCACCTAACAGAGGTGACTGAATTACACGGGGACAAAAATTTGAGCAGTTAAGTTCATTCTTATGAGCACAGGAAGTAGCTTGCATTTACTAATACGACGTTTGCTGGAATCCTGCCTGAGTTCTTCCTAATGGTGCTAACTTCCTGTGCCCTGAACGCCAGGGCTTGCCATACTTCTTAATGGGTCATCTTTGATGGAGAGCAGGAAGCCATTCAGTCAGGACCTCTACATCTGCACAGACCTGAAGGGCAGGGACACTCACCTATTCACAACTTCCATTGAGTGCAAGGACATGTCCATGTTGACCAGCACGGAGAAGTACTCGGTGATCTGACTGGACTGCATTAATTTCAGCAACATCTCTATGGCAACCAGGGGATTGTTTTCCACTAAGTCCGGAAGTTTGGCTGGAGTGAGGCCGATATGGTAAACAAGTTTGGGGTCTTTCTCCAATTCACAAAGGAGCTAAAAAATATTTTTTTTTAGAAAGAATTGAGCCAAACCAGGTTTTTTTCCCTATAGGCAAAATAAGTGTTTTATGTAAAAGCATTTTCAGTGAAGTGGGTTTCTTCCTTCAAATCTTTTATCACCATGTCTTGACATTTTAAAAGCTGAAGTACAACAGCACCACAGTTAAACATAGGAGACAATTTGCAAATCCGCTAGTGATTCCTCCCAGACATTAAACTAGACCAGATATTGTGGTCGGACAGGTGCTATCTGCTGGTGACAGTGTATCATTCCCTAGCTCTCTATGGAAGGACTTCTGCCATTCATTATAACCAAAAGGAACTGAATTATTATAAGTTCTCCCCCAAGTTAAAAAAGACTAGGAGACAGAGATTGGGAGACAGCTGCCATACAGCGTTCCATGGGCCTTTCCAAGAGAACAGACCAACTGCGGGGTCCGGGGCACCTCAAGTGCCCTGCGGGGTCCCACCACACTCTGGACTCCAGTTTTGGGCCAAGGAAGCATCTTCTTTCAGACCTTCTATATTTTTCCTCCCTACTTTGTTTCAGGATTTTTTTTTTTGTAGTGGGAATAAAATTCACAACTGTGCACATACGAGGCAGGCACTATGCCGCTGAGCTGTATTCCCCAGGATGGGCTAATAAAGCAGAATATAAATACAGCTACTAAGTACATGACTTTGAAAATATTTTTGAAGATAAACTAAAGTGGAGCTGTTGTCTGCCTCCTAATTCTAACTTTAAGCTACACAGACTGAGAGCAGTTCACAAGGGCGCTTTCTCCAGGGTGCCCTGCCTGTCCCAGAGCTAACATCAGGCCCCCCACAGCCAGCTCTGTGACCCCACTTCACACTCCAAGTGATCATTCCACTCCTGCACAAGGGTACATAAAGGGTTTGCCCATGCACAGCAGCAGACAGGTCTGCAAAAGGAAGACCCCTCCGCCTCTCCCAGACATGCTAGGACCACGAACAACAGTTGAGATTTAAACCTTCGGACCTCTTTTCTCAGCAAAGCCACATTACCAAAGTGGGAGGGGCACGACCAGGCCCAGCTGTTCAGACCTGAGACTTAGCCCTGCAGTGCGTTCCTGCAGGACTGTCTCTTTCTGTTTCACTTCAGAAAACAGAAGGCAGCTTGTGATGACTTTTTTTCACACCTGTGTTTGCTGGGGAGAAGATAAGGGGCTTTTGAAGGCTTTGGCCATGATGCGCTTGATCTCCACCCCGGTGCTGTTCTTAATACACATGGATTTATCCCACTGAATCGCATGGTCCGGCTCCGTGGGGTTGAGCCAGGCCAGTTCATCCTCGCAGATGTGCAGCGGAGGTGGTGGGCGGATGAACTCCGGCCGGAAGTGGCCTGGAATGAAAGCGTTGAATGTGACCACTGCTGTGGGCTCGCATCACCATTGTAAGTGGCCACTAACACCGTTCAGGAAACACTAAGATTTGCATTAGATCTTTGTACTTTAATATAGGGGTCTGTTGGTCTCTCAGTGTGATCTGTTGTACCCAGGAAGAAATGGCAACAGCGATGAGGAGAAGATAGATGAGAAGAGCTGGGTTAGGTGGTAGCCCGCCTGGTTGGTTGACACAAGTGGCACAGTGACTAATAGCTGACATTAACCAGTCAGGATGCTTACTTAACTCAGGACTGAGGTGGCTTTACTGCTTTAGGCACTGAGCGCTAGTCTTGCTTTCACACATTTAACCAATTTTTAGATTTTGTGGCTTCCAACACTGCAGTGCCATGACCAATGACAGAAGTACATACAATGGTTGACTTTTTTGACATCTTCAAATGAAATGGAGTAGCTCATGAATGTTTGAATTCCAATTCCATTTGTATTTTCATGAAACAAGTACAAGAGAGTGAAGGGAGGGCTGGCTTGATAGCTCAGCAGGCTAAAGCTTATGCTTAGGCAGAGCGCAGCAGCCAGGATCCCATCACCAGAGTGCCATGCCAGCCCCACCCATGGGGGGGCGCTGAGATGGTGCTTGAGACTTGGCATGGTGGCACGTGCCTATAATCCCAGCACTTGGGAAGATGAAAACAGGAGGATCTCTTAGTGATACCCTGTAGACCCTGTCCTAATACAGAAGAGAAAAAAAAAAATTGAAGGGACTCGTTGAGCTATTTAGAAAGCCAAGCTGGTGTATAAGTGACACACCACTAAAGCAAGCTCCAGCTCGAGCCTCTGCACAATCAGTGTCACCACTCACTTCCAAAGGAAGAGATAGCTTATTCCTGCCACATGACAGCTTACTATTCACTGGCACTGCCTATCTTCTGGCTGAGAATCATCACATCTCCCTTGTTGCCTGAACATGTACTCTGCCTTCGTGACCAGCATCAGCATCTCTTCACACCGCTCTCAAGAGAAAGCAAGTCTGCAACCTGTCATGGGACACGCAAGTATGGAGGCCTGCAGCATGGCCAGATCCATTCTGAGCGATGTGTTCTGCATAGGCCTGCCGGGCCACAATTCACAGTGACACATGAGCAAATACTGTTCTAGGTAGACACCACCACAGGCCACAGACCTGCGGGCTCCTGACTGACTACAACTTTAAGCACTCCACCCACGTTGTGCCAAAGCACTGGCATAAACCGAGAGGTACAAAAAATCAGAGCGGTTTCAACCTCGCAGTGCTGTGACCTGCGAGCATGCTCTCACCATGCAGCAGCATGTGCTCGTTGACTCCATGCAGCGGGCTGCAGGGTCAAGCAGCATCTCACTCAGTGTTTCTTTGAATTAAGGTAATTAAGAGCTCTGTGACCTATAAAGCTTTCAAGTGGAAAAGGTAGTGGCAGAGATGAGATTATTAAAGAGGTATAAAATACCTCCTTATGAGTTAATGAGTTTCATTCAAACTACACTCATTTCCTCAGAAGTGGTTGTGCTCACGAATAATTCCAGCACTTGGGAAGCTACACAGGCGAATTAGTTCAAGTTTGAGGACAGCCTGGGCTACATAAACAAGTTCAAGGTCAGCTTGCACTGCATAGTGAGACCTTCCCTCAAAAAGATTCATTTCAGTAAAATCAGAATTCGTACCTGCAGATATGCTTATGATAAACGTAATCTGTGCAATTTTTTTTTTTTCATTTTAGCATCTGGTACAGGGTCCAACTACACAACTTGGACTCATGGTGATCCTCCTGTTTTTCAGTCTCCCAGTGCTGGGATTACAGCCATGCCCCACCAAACCTGGACTCATCCCTGGCTCAGCATGCCCCAGGGGCAGGGGCAGCATAGCATGTGGTGCCAGAGATCAAACCCTGGTCCCTGCGCTTGCCAAAGCAGGTGCTTAGCATGCTGAGCTATCTCACCAGCCCTATATAATTTTTAAAAGATTGAATTTTCACATTAAAGCTTAGCTCACAATATTAAGAAAAAACTAGTCATTTACTAATAAAATAAATGAAGAGTATAGAATGAACTTATGTATACACCTACTTTCAATAGGTGGTTTAGGTCCACTGACCAAAGATTCTGTGATCCGAGAGGCCACCGAGCTGTCAAATCCAGAATTTGAAGAATCTGGGTCTGGGTCACTGAGAATGCTAGGGAAGCTGGCTTTGCTCTGTGTGGGCAGCTCTGACTGGCGCTCTGAGGAGTGAAAGCAAGAGGCAGCTGAGAACTGAGGACCCTGGGAGGGGGTGAGAAGGCCAAGTTGCTAGCCAGTAGGTGTCCACAACACAACCAGCCAGACTGCACATGAAATACATTTCCTAATTGCTAAAAATCAGTATCCCATTCTGGAAAAAATAGACCAATGCTCTAACAGGTATTTATGGAAAAAAAAAATAAAAGCTCCAATGGCCAATGAGCAGCTGACCAAGTGTCAGGAACTAGAGAAGTTCAGCTGCAAAGCACGATTCCTACCTGTCTGACTATCAGGTAACCACAAACTGGCATTATGAAATGTGAAGGCCGTCAGGTAAGGGGGTGCTGCTGGGAATGAAAAATGCAGCTTTTTAAAATAATCTGACAACTCTGAAAACCAAGTTGATACTACCTAGTGAAGTTTTACAAGTGCCATCTACTAAGAATGTTTCTAGTGTGTCAGAAGAACATCCAGAATTGTTCACAGAGGCTATGTCCACGTGGGCCCTGTGTGAATGTACAACAGCAATGAAAGGTGACTACTGCAGGGCAAGCTGCGAGTCATCACTCAGGTGACACCTGAAGAAACAAAGGATAAATACAGTATGACTCACGAGTATAGTACCATAAAAGTTAGGTTAGAGATGGGGAAGAAACAGAGCCTCCAGGCCCTGAACACATTCACTGTGCTTGTTTGCTTTGGTACAGGGTCTGGCTGTGTTAGCTGCATCTGGTCTCAACCTCTAAGGCATAAGACAGCTGCCTACCTCAGTGGCCCCAGGAGTAAAGGTATGCTCAACGGTGTGTCACTTCTTAGCCTGAAGGACAGCTGCCCTGGGTGAAGTTTATTATAATTCCTTAAAATGAAAGGTATGTTTTAAGAGGAACTATTTCAGGGCTGAGGAGATAGTTCAGCACCTTAAGCACAGCCTGGCAAGCACAAGATCCTGAGTCTGATCCTCATACCAAAAACAAAAGAAGTCTGATCCTTGATAGCAAAAAAAAATTTCAGATCTTCTCACTTTAAAAGAGGGCCACGTCCCTGACACAGAACTATCAATCCAGAGGAAAAATAGTCAAGATGAGAAGAGGTGGATGCCTTAGATTTCACCCTTGTTCACTTACGAAGAAAAATCCTACCCAGGCATTGTGGTGTGAACCTGGAATTCCAGCACTCAGGTGGCTGAGGCAGGAGAACTGCTGCTAGTTTGAGGCCAGACTGGACTACCAAGTGAGACCATATCTCAAAAAGCCAGAAAAAGAAAAATGCTAACTTTACTCCAATGCCATGTTTTCATTTCTATGGAAATACAAGGCAAACATAAACATAGTATGGACCAGGGCACTAAAAAAAAATTCTACATTGGCAAACTGTGTAGTGGAACTAGTATGTTTGTCCGAAATTTTATTTATTATTTATTTTGTAGTACTGGTGGCTAAACCCAGGGCTTTCACACTGGCTTCATCCCCAGCCCCTCCCTCCCTCCCTCCCTCCCTCTCTCTCTCTCTTTCTTTCTTTCTTTCTTTCTTTCCTTCTGCTTTTTGAGATAGGGTTTCTCTATACAGTTCAGGCCCTAAGCTCACTTTGAAGTCTGGGATGGGCCCAAACATGCTAATTCTCCTGTCTCAGCCTCACAAGTGCTGGGATTTTAAGCGTGCACCACCACACCTGGGTCTTTTTTTTTTTTTTTTTTTTTTTTTTTACTTATTTGAGGCAGGGGTGCTAAGCTGCCCAGGCTAGATTCAAACTTGTGAGCATCCTGCCTCAGCCTCCCACGCGCAGCTCATCTAGAGTTCTACAGCTGTAACAGCATAAAGAAAGCCGTCCACCTGGGATCTGGAAACTTGCCTTTGTAATGGATGATCTCAACCTCAGCAAGAGCACAGTTATGCCAGGCAGCACACACACAGCTCCTTACCAGCCAGGGCTAACTGGAGCCCGCTGATGTCCACAGACTGGCCCAAGTTCCCCACGTCCATCAGCGCAATCTGGCGAGGAGTCTTTTTGAACAGCTCCCTTGGGGGTGCCAGCATCAGCTGAGAAAGGAAAAACTTCTCTGGTGGAGTTATAGGTGGTAAAAATCCTGTGAACAAGAACAGAACTTCTCCAATGCCTGCTTCTTAACAATCAGCTTGACTGGTCAGTTAACATTTGCTACTAGCCATGTCAACCATGCCAATTTTTTTTTATTGTTATCTGGTTGTTATAGGGTCTCACCATACAGCTCGGACTCATAGTGATCCTCTTGGTTTCAGTCTCCCCAGTGCTGGGATCACAGGCGTGTGCCACCACACCCCAAATCTGGCAGCTCAACCCACCCTAAGGGCATGGCAAGTGGTGCTGGGCTTGCCTATGCTTGCCAAGTAAGCACTTCACTCTGCTGAGCTATCTCACTGGTCCCAACCTAAGTATTTTAAAACCTGAACTGTTCTGTTAAATACATAAACTCTGTAATTGAATGTGTCATTTGAAGTCTTATGATCTGTGGCACTATCAATGAAACTCAAGATTTTGGTATCTATTAACAGCGGTGGTTTCTAAAGCTCAATTCCAGCAAAGCCTAGAGCGTAGGAAGCGAACAGCTGTAAGTCCAGCACTCAGTCCTTTCCAAGACTGCTTAGTAGGGGAAGGAAGCAATCAGCCAGACAGGGTGTCTCCTGCAGGACACAGCTGGGGACAGCCTTCCCACAGCTCCTCCATACAGGGGCCCATTAAGCAACACCCCTGCTGACTCAGGCTCCGCCCAGCTATGTTCCCAGACTGCCCCCTGCCCTCCTCTCACCTGGGCTGAGACTTCCTGATGCCCCCCAGCCCCCAGTTCGCTTTCGTTTCTTAATGCTCTTTTCCTGCTTGTGGTCAAGGTCGTACCACCCCACTTCTAACCCCTGCCAATCTACCATTCAGTGTCCACTGCCCCTAATCATTTCGCTGCTTTCCTAGAATACAAATGCCACTGTGGCACTTTTGCTTTCACAAACAAAATTAAACCCAAACTTCTACAAAACCGCTCAACAGTCTGCCCACGTTTCTTAACCTCACCTCTTCAATTTTCCCTTCATGTATTCTGTGCCCCCTGTGGGCAAAAGCCCTCAGCTTGTCTGGATACACCCAGTTCTTCAACATTCCTGCCAGAGCCACATCTGCTCCCACCCTGGTCAGTAGCCAGCGAGAACATCACTGCTGAGCACCCAGAACCCCACCGCTGGCTGCTCTGCCAGGTGCACCTTGCATCTCAAGTCTGGTACAGCCGTTACCAAGGAATGTCTGCCTCCCCAACAAGACCTGTGTTCAGGAACTATCTTTCTTACTTCCAATACATTCTTGATCCTAACTATTCAGAATCATGAGAAACTTTCTGAATAGACCCAGTCCGGCTGTAGGTGTAGCTCGGCTATAAAGTGCTTGCCTAGCATGCTGGGAGCTCTGGGTTCAGTTCCTACTACTGCAAAAAATAACATAATTCCCCCCAAGCAAACACACATGACACTTACTGTAAACACGCAATAACAGCACTCAGAGCAAAGGTCTGATATTGGTATTTCTTCATGTATATTTAAGTACCATTTTTAACTACTTCCATAACTAACAATAATGGGGAAACTTAACATTACAACTCTAGGGGCCGGACAGCTCAGAGGCATAAGCACCTACCTGGCAAGCACAAGGACCTGGGTTCAATCCCTGGCCCCACATGCTGTGTGATCTCTGTTGGGAAGCACGGGCCCACCATGCAGCCCAGAATCAGGCGTGGTGGCGCAGGCTGTAATCCCAGCACTCAGGAATTGATCCAGGAGGTTCAAGGCCAGCCTGGAGGCTACAAAAGGGAGCACAAGGCCAGCCCGAACTGCAGAGTGAGACAACCTGACACACTGTCTCAAAAAAAAAAAAAAAACAAAGAAAAAAAAAAAGGCACAACCCACTAAGGACTGCCCTCCTGTTCCTTTCTCGGACAGGAGCTTTCTTTCCCTCAATAAGTATGTTCTGCTCATAAAAAAAGAAAAAAATTACAACTCTACCAGCCAGAGTAATTGTCTGCACTGTACAGGTAAAAAGAATGACACACACAAATAATAACAAATGCTTGGGTTCCTTCTCCAGCAACTGCTTAGATGCAGGTTTACATTCCCACATCTGACAATGCCTTTATAGTAAATTACACTGCCTAACCTATCCTTCAGGACTCAGCGGGCTTCTAACATAGTCGTACAGTGCCCCCGCTCATACAAGCATCCTCAGGACAAGATTTTTGTCCCTTCCTACCCTCCTTCCTTTCCTGTTCTTTGAGGCAGAGTCTTGTGGTACAGCCCAGGCTAGACCCAAACTCACTACATAAGTGACTGGTTCTAGCCCTAGTATGAATTGCTGAATTACAGTGGTCATCTAATATGGCCAAAGCCCTTAAAACAGCTTATCTTCCCAGAGACCACCTCCCCACTTCTACCCAGCCCAGGGTGCAATATCCTTCTAACTTTCCAGCCGCCAAAGGGAAGACCCCAATCAGCTCCTCAGATATTTCTAAACATCTCCCTCAGACTCCACCCCTAGCCTAAGTCCATAAAACCCTCAGCTTTGTCTCAGGCCAGAAATCTTATCTCCCTGCCCTTGATCCTCTCTGTCTTTGAAGTTAATAAAGGCTTTTATCTCTCCAATGTCTTTACTGAGCTGCAGCTGCCTGAAAAACCTACCACAGCACAGGACAGCCTGGCCTTGATTGCACAGGGATCTGCCTGCTCCAGCCTCCCCTGCTAGGATTACAGGCGTGCACCACCAGGCCTGGTCTCAGACAGATTTTGAGCACAGATCTTCCTAGGGCATTCATCTTTTGGGCAGCCACAAGTTTCCTGAAAGACAAGCGAATGATCTGTGCAAACTGATCACCTCAGTCCAATACAAAGCCTTCCCTTCTCAGGTGCAGCGCAGAAAAACAGGGACTGCTTCAGATCCACAGGGTGGCAACACCTGCTAGCTTCTAAAGCTGAGGCCTGCCTGTGCACCAGAAGCCCTCTGCTTACCTCTAAAATCGCAGCTCCAACTCGCCCGGGGCCAAGGATGTAAGATCCAACCGTTTTCCACCTGTCCCCCTCCCTGCCGACACCCACTGGAGGGCTCTGGGTCCTCCTATCATCCCGCCCACACCGGCCGCCAGGAGTTTTTTCCCAAAGTGAATCGACAGAGCATCTGCTGCTTCAGCAGAAAACTAGCGCCCTGGGCTGGGGGTGGGGCACCTCTGCGGTGGGGCAGTGGGCTTGCACTGCCTCGCATACGGGAGGAAACTGGATCTGATCCCCAGCACTGCCAAACAGCAAAATACCCTCACATCACGTGCGTCTGGTCTCACGGTGCGCGCACACCGCACAAGGCCCAGCAGACAGGCGAAGGCCGTGAATTGGAGACTCCTGCCCAGCACAGGGCGACACGTTGTGGAAGGCGCCTGCAAAGCCCTTGCATGCCTCCCCAACGCAAAATCTCCTTAGTCTTCCTCACAGTCACCTCTACTGCTCCTGACACTGCCGGACAGGTGCAATTCAGAAATGTTACCTACAGGCACCGACTCCCTGCGGGAAACTAGGTACCACAAACCAGCATTCACAAAAACACTTTGAAAACCGGCGGATCCTGGGAGCCAGGATGCTGACCCCACTCCCCTCGGCTTTAGCACTGCGAATCAGATTGCCACCCCGTAGAGGCCGAGTCCCACCGGGGAGCCTCTGCCCGC
This sequence comes from Capromys pilorides, assembly GCA_004027915.1. Taxonomy (NCBI): domain Eukaryota; kingdom Metazoa; phylum Chordata; class Mammalia; order Rodentia; family Capromyidae; genus Capromys; species Capromys pilorides. Next base: position 20,690 of record PVKN010010667.1, read on the forward strand.
TCCCAGAGGGTGGATTGCCCAGGCACCCCGGCCCGCAGGAACCCCGCGCGGGCACCTGAGAGCGGCGGGCGGTCGGGCTCATGGCCGCCGCGCGAGGGCGGCGCGGGGTTGAGCAGGTGCGCGAAGCTGGCGGCGAAGGGGTTGGCGGCCAGCGGCTCGGTGCGGTACATCTCCCAGAGCAGGTAGAGCGCCGTGAGCCGCTGCGCCGCACTGGGCATCAGGTCCGGCTGCTGCAGCAGCATCACGAGCACCGAGCCCAGGCGGAAGTGGTCGGCCTTGCTGAAGTAGTGGTGGAAGGCGGTGGACAGGCCCTCGAAGGTGCTGCCGCCGCCCGCCTCCTCCGAGATGATGCTCAACAGGCTTGAGAGCTCCTTCGGGCTCAGGCTCATCCTGCCCGCCGCGCCGCCCGGCCCGGGGGCCGCTCACTCAGCCCCTGCCGCCAGGCCCTGCTGGGCCGTACTTGGCCGCCGCCGCCGCCGCCGCCGCCGCCGCCGCCGCCTCCCGGGGCCCCTTCTGCTCCGCGGCGGTGAGAAGGCGGCCACACGCCCCGCTCGCCCAGCCGCTGGGCATCAACTTCGCCCGCCCACTCTGCTTCCGGGCCCTAGCGGCCCTGGCGCCGGAGCGACCAGTCCTCGCGGCCGTAAAGCGCGCTGTGGCACGACAGCGTCGCAAACAACACACCCCCGCAGAAGCCAGAAAGCGGCGGAGGAGAGGGATGGCGCGGGGCGAAAGCGAGGTTGGTGGAGCCCGGCCAAGAGGAGGATCCGGAAACGTGAGGTAGGCTGGGCGGCCGGCCGGAAGTGGGCGGGTCCTGAGGGAGGGCTCCGGGTCTGGCCTCTGCGTCGCGCAGGCTCCCGGCGGTGGAAGCGAGCTGGTGGACGCGAAGTCCCAGCGGAAGGAGGTGGCTCCGCTGCTGTGTGCAAAACGCATGTCTGTGGGGCATGGTGGCAGAGGTCTGTATTCCCAGCACTCGGGAGGCTGAGACAGAGAATGGCCGTAAATCGTAGGCGAGCGTGGACTACAATAGTGAGCTGAAGGTCAGGCTGAGCTACAAAGCGAGACCCTGTCTCAAAAAAGAAAAAAATATGTTTTTCTTAGCTTTCCTAATATAGCATCCCTGCCTTTCCATGGCAAAATTACTAGAAGTGCAAATAACCACACATTTCTCATTTGACCTAATTTAATGTCTGCCTTTATACAAGCTTTTCGTCAGAACTGGAGTCGTAAAGTGCATGAGCTTTGTGCATGCTAATTCTAATGATTCGAGGTAATGTTTCCAAAAATATTCACTTAGAAAACTGTATTGCCGCTGTTGAGTTAGCCTGCCCTGGAGCTCTAATCCTGGACCCAGAAGTGTATGAGCATTAGGAACAGGGAACTTTGGGAGATAGCTCAGTGGAATAAGTGCTTGCCTGACAAGTGCAAGGTCCTGAGTTCAATCCCTGGTACTGCAAAATAAATAAAGAAATAAAAGGAAAAAAAGAAAGGAAGGAAGGAAAGAAAGAAAAGAAAAGAAAAAAGAAAGCAAGCCGGGCATGGTGGTGCATGCCTGTAATCCCAGCACTTGGGAGGCTGAGGCTGGAGGAGCAGCGTGAGTTCGAGACCAGACCAGCCTGGTCTATAAAAGTGAGCTCAAGGCCAGCCTTACCCTGTTTCAAAAACACACACACACACACACACACACACACACACACACACACACACACAAAAA